>CANNZV010005154.1:0-30613 GCA_947561585.1 Caprella mutica | reverse complement strand
AATCAAGCCTCTTAAACTGGACACATTAGAAGTAGTTTATATAATTTTACTTTTTCAAAAAGTAATTCCGGCCGTATAGGGTTGAGAGCGAAAGCATAATTGTGATTTTTTTAATTATTCAAAATTTCATGTTCATATTAATTTAGGACGTAAATGAATATAAATTCTTTTAGATCAATATAATTTTTTTATCAATTAGAAATTCTTTTGAATCAAATGATTTATTTTATATAAAAAGAATAGTCTTCTGAATTAAATAGGAACTCCATCAAATCATATACAAATTGAAACAAATTAAAAATGAATTCTTTTAGTTAAAATTGAACTGTAAATAGTTTTTTTTTCAAATAATCAACTGTATTTAGTTCTAAAGTGACGTTTAACAGGTATTTTAACAGAATTTTTAATATATTTTTCAAAATTTTGATGAAATGCATGCCATACAAAATAATAGATAATTATATATATTGATTGGAATAATAGGAACGTAACTCGTATTAATTAAATATATACGATTTATTAAACAATTTGTTCGAATAGGTAGTGAGAAAAATATTTGGAGGATGGAGGAAAAATGGTTAATTATTAATTGGGCCTCATTTGGCACTATTTACTTCTGTAGTTTTTGACCAGGTCCTGGCAATATTTTAGCGGAATTTTTCGCCACTCATTCGTATCAAAAGTCTGTAATTGGTGCTGACAGGAGAGGCGTCTTTCTCTGTTCTATTTTTTTGATTTCACAGCTTTTTAATTGAATTTAAACACATTTTTTACTACCTGTTTCATGATATGTTGGATAAATCGTATTAATTTATTAACGTTTGGATTCTACTATACAAATAAACATTTTGTGCTGTTTAAATACTTGTTTCACCTCACTGTACCAGTGTACAGTGACGTGTACACAGGTATAAACAGGTGTAAAAAGGTATAAACCGGTGTACACTGGTACAGTGTACAAATAAAGGCTTGAAAAAGAACAAAATTTCATTGACATCCTAAAAAACATAAACAATGGTATTCTAATGATAATGCACACCGTATATATTATTTTGAATTAAAGACACATATGACAAAATAAACACAAGAAAAGAGAAAATATTATTGGTAATAAATAAATAAAAACGGATATTTATTACTCAAATCATGCAAGTTTCAAATAATGTTACACGAGTTAAATAAAATTATAATTCTTCACTATTTTTCCTCAAGCAATGTATTTTTTTTCTTTGACTCTCTCAGGAATCAGATTCCAAAATTTTAAAGCAAAAAGTTAACGTTTTTTTAAATTTCCTGTATCCAAAATAAACTTCACCACCACCATTACCTTTCACTATGAGAATATACACCACCACCATTACCTTTCACTATGAGAATATACACCACCACCATTACCTTTCACTATGAGAATATACACCACCACCATTACCTTTCACTATGAGAATATACACCACCACCATTACCTTTCACTATGGGAATATACAACACCACCATTACCTTTCACTATGAGAATATACACCACCACCATTACCTTTCACTATGAGAATATACACCACCACCATTACCTTTCACTATGGGAATATACACCACCACCATTACCTTCCACTATGAGAATATACACCACCACCATTACCTTTCACTATGGGAATATACAACACCACCATTACCTTTCACTATGGGAATATACACCACCACCATTACCTTCCACTATGAGAATATACACCACCACCATTACCTTTCACTATGGGAATATACAACACCACCATTACCTTTCACTATGGGAATATACAACACCACCATTACCTTTCACTATGGGAATATACACCACCACCATGTGACGTAGTTAGTTTACTTTCCTATAACGTCTCAGTGTATGGGCTCTAAGTGATTAGGATCCTACTCTATAAAGTATTTTCAGATTCCTTTCTCTTTATATATCTCTTTCTACTAAATACTCATGGTACCATGCCCTAGAACCACCTTGCCACTATGGTTCCGACCTCAGGCCTCTGGTCCAAGCTTAACTGTATTTAAGGGTAATAATGGTAAAGTAATTAACACTTAAAGAGATTATATTCATTGGTCAAGCACATGTTATTACAAGTAATATCTCCACTAGAACGCTCGCAAGTTAAGGTCTCAAATAACTACGAACAGGAGATAAGGTGTGTAGCTCACGAGAGCGAATCGGTAACTGACTTGACTGTCACTTACTTACAATCATATAGGTTCGTGATGATAGCAATGCATACACAATTGCTGTGTTTGCTTTACCACATCGCTCCCCCCTTCCGAAAATTTCAAAGTTACAATTCACACTTTTCCAAAACTGCCAGCTGGTTTGTCTACCCATTGTTACTCTATATTGAACAATGTTCAGACGCTCACGCTGTTAGTGGAAACATGTATATTGGATCTCTTGAAATTTCTCGAACCGGTAATAAACATATTATTAGAAAATTGAAAAGTTTGAGTTTTAATTCGTTCTAGAAATATGTAAGATTAATGTGCATTCACCAAATTTTCCTAAATTTTTAATCTTACCTATACAATCTTAATTTTGCTTTAACAATATTTTTATTTATTCTCAAAATAAACTAAGTTACTCCTACCTAATATGTCTCAGTTCAAAAATGTAACAACTTTTTCATTTTATAAACGTAATAACTTGCCTAATCTATTTGAGATCACTCCCCTCCCTCCTAATATGTAGATTTTTAGTCTAAATATTAACAGAGACCTTTGATCACTCCAATACATTACACAAATTGTTACTGCATTTACATTTAAAAAAAAATTTATAATCAAAAAAAAAAATTTTCATTTATAAGAAATATATTTAATGAACTTAGTTATGTTTTATTTTAATAACCTTCCTTTTTTATTGATAAAAGTAATTTTTCATTTTAATTTATCATATGTTATGATATCGTATTTTATGATCTTTTAATGAATTTATATTCGTAATTGAATTTATATGAATTTTGATCATCTTTATCAAATTTTGAGACAGTTGTGATCTTTAAATTTAAATCTTAAAATTAACACCGAAAAGAAAAAAAAATTAAACTTAAAATTAACACCGAAAAAAAAAATTAAACTTAAAATTAACACCGAAAAAAAAAATTAAACTTAAAATTAAATTCAATTGAAAAAACGATTATTATTAATTTTCTCTTAAAATTACCCAAACTTAAAATTAAAAAAAAAAATTTAAATAATGATCAAATTGAGTTTGAGAAAAAAAAATCTTAAATGCTGTTAGGTTTAGTTTTGGTAATTTCGCTTTTTGGCCTTCGTTTTGCCTGAGGCATTACTATAACTGTTGTCGCCTGTATATTAACTGCCTGATCATTAAAAACATTTACTGTTCCACCTAGTTCCCCTGATCTAAAGGGGTGCTTCGCTTTATCTGATTGAAAGCTTCAGTCGCCATCTTAGACCTCAAATTCCTAATTTCGTACATTTTCATATCTTCTTCTGACTTCATCTTCTTTGACTGATTATACCCACATACCAGAATCATCACAACCAGTAGTGTTAGAATTAACACTAAAATGTCGCTGAACAAGTCTGGTATTAGGTCGTACTTTGTAGACCCCATGTTTTTAATGGTTTGCTCCAAATGAGCCTTGTTCATTGAAGATGATTTCTGGATCAGCTCCACTACTGAGTTCAGGTCAAAGTTGCTCTGAGACTGTCCCATCGCTCCAGCTGATTACTTCTCACGACCTTGAATTACAGTTCTGTGTGTCAACCGGCTGTGAGTGGCTGAGAGTCAGTCACTGGCTGTTTATGGCTGAGGAGCTGTTGGCTGTGTGGGTAGCTGGGTCCTCTCTGCCTCACGGTCACTGAAATCAAAACGATACCGTTAGACCATGGCCCCTGTTCATTTTAGGTATTTTATCATATTTCAGTCTCATTTTGAATTGATCATTTTTGCTTTTAAATTATTTCAATATTTCATCCTAAATTTGAATATATATATATTTTTTTTTTCAAATTTTCATTCAAACAATTTTACTACTACGTTTACAGAATATAATTCATCTTATTCGTTACCCAACATATAAACACAAAATTTAAAATTAACATGCATACAACAAAAAAAATTAATCCTCTTAAAATTATTATATGAAATTTTATATTAATAAAATTCATAATTCATCCCATCAACTTAAACTAAATACATACAAATATTACAATTAAAATTCATACAATTAAATACATACAATAATTCTCTTACTGAGCAAAGGAAATATTGTAGTTTGAACAATGAATTGTATGCTCTGTTTGTTTGACTCGCGTAAGCAAAAAAAATGTAAACATTTCTCTGACTCTTTGCATGTAACCGTGTTATATGTCACGTGTTCGTGTAAATGTAACATGTTACTCATGTTACTTCGTCTTATGTGTTCCTTTTGTGTGCTAAATGATGTTTGTTTATATTCAAATTTCTCATAATTTGATTTCCTGTTTAATGATGTTAATGAAATTATTTAATTAATTTGTTGTGAATTTTTCCAACTTAGTTAGATAATTTATATTGCTCGTTATCGTTTGATGTCCTAATTGAATTATAGCTTTGTTTTTTTTCACTTGTAATACTGTACCTGGTCCTATCCAATTTAATTGTAATTTATGTGTTTTTTGATGATTTATAATTAATACTCGATCACCTATCTGTATAATTTTGTCTTTTCGTGTCTTATTGTGGTAAATTATGCGTTTGTTTGATTGATTAATTATATTAGCTCTTATCTGATCTTGAATAAATAGAGCTTGCCTGGCCTTGATTTTGACTATTGATTCTGATGTATCTAAATTGTAAATGTTATCCAAATTTTCTGCTTGAATATTTGGAGATGTGTCCCTCCCGAAAAGAGCGTATGAGGGCGTATCCTTCAAGGTCAAATTGACCTGGTTGTTAATTGTGTTTTGGACAATATCGAGAAACATGTCCCAATTATTGTGATCTACTGTGGCTACATAGAATCTTAATAATTTGTTAATTTTCTGGTTATTACGTTCACAAATTCCATTGGAATATGCTGAATATGATAATACCTCACATTTGTATATCTGATGTATTTCACTGAAAGTTCTAATTGCGTTAGACTTGAATTCTTTCGCACAATCCGACATTAACGTTTTGGGATATCCACAACGACTAAATGTTTTACTTAGACAATCAATTACTGTGTTAGTTGATTTGTCAGCTACTGCGTGTAATTCGTTATATCTTGTCAACATACATGTTATTGATAAAATATATTTGTTGTTCGTGTCAGTTGTTATAAAAGGTCCAATAAAATCAAATGAAACTGTTTCAAATGGTGTATTAGCTACTGGGGCAGACATTAATTTAATTGGTGTATCTAGACTTCCTTTAAGGATTTTGCAAACGTCACATCTTTTAATAAAAGATTCTATGACCGATCTTTCTTGAAAATGATAATATTTTAGTCGAAATTGAAATAGCGTATGAGCTAAACCACAATGGGTGTTAAAATGTATTGAATTAATTACTAAATTGATCATTTCATTTGGTATAACATAATTAACAATACTGGCTGCCCGAGTATCTATTTTCCGATGTCGATATAATATTCCGTCTAATATGAAAAATTCAGCTATGTTCCTAGATGTTCCTAATTGTTTTTTCTGTAATATATCCATTATTTCCTTACAAGCAAAGTCGTTTGACTGTGCAGTCTTTAGTCTGTTTAAAGTCCATGTTATGTCTTCCTGTTTAGGTATGTAGTTCAGAAATGGTTTTTCTTTGTTGATTTTATACAATTTAGATGTATCTGATTCTTGTTCGTTTTCTGAGTCTGTTTCTGAGTCATTGTCATTGTCGTTAATAATTTGTGGTACATTTAGCTTAGCCCTCGATCTTGTGGTTGCTATATAATTTTCAATTGAATTACAACTTTCATTAGATGGTGTTAAAAGTTCACAATCATCTATTGTTTCTTCCGTTAAAGGAGTTAATCTGCTAAGGGTATCGGCTACCACATTTCTCTTACCTTCAAAATATTTGATGGTACAATCATATGTGCTAGCCTCTATTGCCCACCTGGCTAGTGCCGTGTCTAAAGGCAGTTTATTACCAAAAAATGCACATAAGGGTTTGTGATCAGTTAAAATGGTAATAGGATACCCTAGACATAGATATTGAAATTCCTTTAAAGCTAGATGTATTGCAAGAAACTCTAGTTTAGTCGTGGAGTACCTTTTTTGAGTAGAATTTAATGATTTACTGAAATATGCGATGGGTCTTAATGTTTTGCTTTTGGTCGAATCTGGTTGTAGCAATGCTGCGCCAACTCCGATATTTGAGCTGTCAGTAAATAAATAAAATGGTCTGGAATAATTTGGATGTGCTAAAACCGTATCTGATGTCAAAATATTTTTGAGTCTAGTGAAACTAGCCTCACATTCGTCAGTCCAGTCAAATTTAGTATCCTTCCTTAATAGTCTATATAATGGGTCGGCTTTCTGACTAAATTTAGGTACGAACTTACGAAAATAATTCGCAAGCCCTAAGAATCGCTGAAGTTGTTTTACATCTGTTGGTCTAGATGCTTCTCTAAGTTTTTCGTTTTGGATACATCGAATGCCCTCAGTAGTGACTCGATGTCCAAGAAAATTAATTTCGTGTTTAAAGAATTCACACTTCTCTAATTTTAATCTCAAATGAGCGTCACGTAAATTCATTAGCACTTGGCCAATATCATTTAAATGTTGTTCATAAGATCGACTAAAAATTAGGATGTCATCAATAAATACGAAACATAGTTTCCCTAATACATTACTTAACGCTTTTGTCATTATTGCTTGAAATACTTTTGGACTATTGACATAACCAAATGGTAACTTTTTAAACTGAAACTTTTTACCATTTACCGCAAATGCTGTAAGTTTTTTAGACTCCTCGGAGAGTTCCACCTGGTGAAATGCACTCCTCAGATCTAAACTAGAAAATATCTTTGATCCACCTAAAGATCCAAGCATGTCGTCAACCCTAGGTAACGGAAATCCTTGTATATGGACACACTTATTTAATGATCTGAAATCTATTACGGGTCGTATTTCCCCATTCTTTTTATGAACAACGATAACCGGGAAGTTGTACTCGGACATTGAAGGTTCTATAGTGCCTTCCTTTAACATTGACCTGTTGACTTCTTCAAGTTGTTCTTGAAATTTATGTGGTATGCGGTACGGCATCTTGTTTATCACTATATTAGGATCTTTCATTACTATTGTGTGTTTACATATACTAGTAGTCCCGATTTCTTCGTCCTTTATCGTGATTACGTCTCTAAAGTCATTTAGTAACTGCGTCATTTTGTCTTCATACTCTGTCATTCCACATGATATGTCAGCATTAACTAACCTTCTCGTTGCTGATGGCACTGTCTGAGAATTGTTTTCTACATCAGCACTTAATGTGCTGTCACGGCTTCTATCAGCGCTTCCGTCACGTGATATTTTACACTTCATATCTCGGTTGCCATGCGTTGTAACTAATGGCTCTCCATTAATTCCAACTGCATGTACCTTTGACTTTTCATAAATTAGTTCAGGGGTAACGTTTCGTTCAAATGGCTTTGGTTTTTCGTCACTCAACACGTTTCCTAACCTAGATTTATGAGTCCTATTATTTAAACACTCCGATATAGTCGCTATATTTACTTCGACTTGCTCTTCGTACGTTTGGAGTTTACCAACTATCATATTGTCCCGTAATATGATATCACTATCCGTCGGATTCATTACGAAAACTGGGCATATTGACACTTGATCTCCCTCTTTTTTTGTGTCTTCGATTTTTATTAGTGTTTCGGCTATCACTAAACCACTATTGAAACTTCTTTTAGCTATAATATAACTTCCTGCTTCGTTGTTTTTGACAAACCCATACAATATTTGTACGCTGTTTGCCTCAACGACTTGGCTATTTATATGAACATTTCCGTTCTTCTCGCGTTTTTTATTTTTATTCCTTGACTTCGTTTTTACCTCGGATTTCACTTTTACCTCCGTTTGCCCTTTTTGTTGAGGTTTAACCCTTACTTTCGCAATACTACTGCGGCTGTTTGTTCGTTCGTTTATTTGTCTTATCAACGTTCTTCGTTTTGACCTATTTGAAGTAAGGACCAGTTCAGATATTAAGCAATCTGTGCTTAATAGTTCTTTAGTAGCTATTCTACGTTTTTCCATAAACGGAATTTTTTCTTCACCTAATTTCAATATTTTCTTATCAAAATCAATTTGCGCGTTCGTTAACACGTCCCTTCCTAATATTACATCATATGGTAAGCTGTTGTTGTTGATTAGTAAAGCGTTTACTGTTTGCTTGTGGGATTTCGACATTAGTTCAAATTTTACTTCACCTTTTACTTCGGAACGTCCGTTTATGCCTTTAATAGTTACGTTTGATTTTATTATGTCCTCGTGACTCGCCTTGTAATTAAAATTACGACTGTTTAAAATCGTTCTCTCGCTCCCTGAATCTATTAAAGCTTCCCAATCAAATTCTTTACTATGTAAAATTATCGTTGGCTTAGAAGTCCCTTTTATCGTATAATGACAGTCCATCAATCCGCTTAATTCATCTTTATTTTTTACTAATTGGACTGTTATATATGTTTCGCTCATTTTTTTATCCTCAACGCTTAACTCTTCTTCTTTTAATAAATCGAACTTATTTTTACATTCACAACTTGTGTTGAGTGACGATTTACCTTTACTATTGAATTTAACGTGCACTGGATCTAATTTATTCATGTTCAATTCACTTTCGTACACGGAGCTACCGACCGTTTTCCCGTGAGACCTATTTTGTTTTTTACTTCTGTTTGTATTTACATGTTTTTGCGAAAATCCTTGGCCTGTTGAGCCCGACATTCTCTACCTATATGTCCTAATTTGTTGCATCGGTAGCACTTAATTGTTCCACTGCTGCTGTGAGGGGTAAGGGTAGGGTGGGGGATATTGTGTACGTATGCTCTGCCTGTGGGATTGTTTTTGTATCTACTTCTGCGTGCATACCTACCTGCTGTTCCTCTGTCATAAGTGTAATATGCTTCTGTATCTCCTAGCATATCCTCGTGGAACTTGCCTTGATTCTCACCCTCGGGTTTTTCTATCAAAAAAGTTTCTGTGTCATTGAAATTCTTCTTTGGTATTAGAATTTTTTTATCATGTGGCAAAGATCTTATTTTCTTCGTTGTAGCAGACAGTAAATTAGCTGTTGTCTTAAAAGGTCCTTCTACGACTCCTTTGATGATACTGGGGTTGATCTGTGGACCCAATATTGTTAAATACATTGATGTATTCATAAGATCTTTTGCGTGATTTTTTAATTTGCGTGTGAATGATTCATCGCTTTCAGTTGCTGTCCTTATTGGAAATTGGGCGTTCATTGTGTCGTCATTTAATATAAAATCCGTGACTTCGCCTATCTTTTCTAATGTACTTAAGATGTCACTGGCAGCTGTATTCTCGTCCTTCAATTTATTTGTGTATAATTCATGACATACACTGTAGATATCCTTACTGTCTTTCTGCACATATATGTCTTCTAGTACCGTGCATATTTCTTGGTATGTGCTATCTTTAAATGTTTTACCGTTGACAACGTTATTAACAGTAATTTGAAAATCTCCTAGCTTGCAATCAGCGCTCCTGAAAAGGATCTTCTTTTTTTCTGCGTCATCTTTATCCCCTAAGCTGGATATATGATTATTTAATAGGCTGAGATGCTGACGAAACGTGTTCTTCTCCTCGAAAGCTGGATCCTCTGGCCTTCTTCTTCCCCTGAATATCGGCAATGAATCCGAATTTATGATCGTCGTACTTCGACTTTTAATTATCTCCTGGAGTTGAGCTTGTGTTAATTCAACCGACATTTTGGGGGGTTTTTTGGGGGTTGTTTTGGGGGTTGTTTTGGGGGATGTTTTGGGGGTTGTTTTGGGGGATGTTTTGGGGGATGTTTTGGGTGGTGTTTTGGGTGGTGACTTGGGGGGTGATTTGGGGGGTGATTTGGGGGGTGTTTTGGGTGTTTTGGGTTGTTTAGTTTTCTGTACTCTGGGTTTAGTTCGTCTTCCAGATCTAAGTTCTACAGCCTCAGCATTAATCGCTTCGTCCTCTGAGGTTGGCATGTGTTTCCTATCCTAATGAGGTGTTATTGTGTACTTAAACAAGTGTTATGCACGTGTAATCACTAATTACGAAAAAAAAGGAAGAAAAAATAATAGGCTATCCAAAAAAAATAAATAATAATAATAAAAAATAATAATCCGTCAAACATTAAAAAATAATCATTCAAATAATAAATAATAAATGAAATATAATTTAATATAGAGCAATATTTGTTAAATCAATAAATATAAAATATTTATACTACCTTTCAATTAATAACGACACACAGCAAAGCTAAAAGAAATGCATGCACACGTACATCTATAATTATAACTGCTGCAGTAATGATTAATTACCTTCTGCTTATTCATCAACACAATTCTTGACTAAGACAGAACAGATTTATTCACCACTGACTAAGGTCTAACACATAGATCTTACTCCGACCGCTTCAGAAATGAGACTGAATGATAAGATGACATTTAGTTATATGTTATACTCAACTTTCGGTTCCATGTACAGTGGGTCCCGCTTATCAGGTTTTGTCGTTGATTTTTGCTCTGATGTTAACTATTATAATGTTAACTGAATGTTCACTGAGCGCTGTGCACTGTATGTTATGCACTGTATGTTAACTGAATGTTCACTGAATGTTAAAACTTCACTGAATGTTGAATGATCACTGAATGTTGAATGATCACTGAATGTTGAATGATCACTGAATGTTTACTGACTGTTAACTTTTCACTGAATGTTGAATGATCACTGAATGTTGAATGATCACTGAATGTTGAATGATCACTGAATGTTGCAGTTTGAATAAATACTTTTCAGATGTAGTATTTAAACAAATTAGACTCTCAATTTCTGGTTGATTTACGGCTTTTTTGCATGTTGTTTATAATCGAATGTTTTCCATCACCATTCGTCAACGTGCAACGCTTAACCCATTACTGTCGCTTCCTCCCTCCGTGTTTTCCAGTTTCTTCTAGAATTTTCCAGAATTTTCCAGAATTTCCAGATTTTTTTTTTTTTTTTTTCAGACTGGTCAGTCTTGTTGATTGTCTCTGCTCATTCAAATTTCAAATTAGGCCATCTGTACTCTCCTTATCCTTCCGATAATTTTCGAGATGCCGTTTGCTTGACCTTGAGTTGAATTATCTTTATACTTTATCACAAAAACTGAACACCTTAATTGGATCGTACCTTCATATAGGGTCGCAAAACCCGGTCTTGCTGTAATCAAATACTCTCCAATCAGATGGTTAACTTAGTTTTTGGTAAATTACAAAGCTTTCAATCTTTTACTTTAGTAATTGAATTTCCGCACATTAAATTCGAATTACTTAATCACGCACCATACGGCCACCAATGTGACGTAGTTAGTTTACTTTCCTATAACGTCTCAGTGTATGGGCTCTAAGTGATTAGGATCCTACTCTATAAAGTATTTTCAGATTCCTTTCTCTTTATATATCTCTTTCTACTAAATACTCATGGTACCATGCCCTAGAACCACCTTGCCACTATGGTTCCGACCTCAGGCCTCTGGTCCAGGCTTAACTGTATTTAAGGGTAATAATGGTAAAGTAATTAACACTTAAAGAGATTATATTCATTGGTCAAGCACATGTTATTACAAGTAATATCTCCACTAGAACGCTCGCAAGTTAAGGTCTCAAATAACTACGAACAGGAGATAAGGTGTGTAGCTCACGAGAGCGAATCGGTAACTGACTTGACTGTCACTTACTTACAATCATATAGGTTCGTGATGATAGCAATGCATACACAATTGCTGTGTTTGCTTTACCACAACCATTACCTTCCACTATGAGAATATACACCACCACCATTACCTACCACTATGAGAATATACACCACCACCATTACCTTTCACTATGGGAATATACAACACCACCATTACCTTTCACTATGGGAATATACAACACCACCATTACCTTTCACTATGGGAATATACACCACCACCATGTGACGTAGTTAGTTTACTTTCCTATAACGTCTCAGTGTATGGGCTCTAAGTGATTAGGATCCTACTCTATAAAGTATTTTCAGATTCCTTTCTCTTTATATATCTCTTTCTACTAAATACTCATGGTACCATGCCCTAGAACCACCTTGCCACTATGGTTCCGACCTCAGGCCTCTGGTCCAAGCTTAACTGTATTTAAGGGTAATAATGGTAAAGTAATTAACACTTAAAGAGATTATATTCATTGGTCAAGCACATGTTATTACAAGTAATATCTCCACTAGAACGCTCGCAAGTTAAGGTCTCAAATAACTACGAACAGGAGATAAGGTGTGTAGCTCACGAGAGCGAATCGGTAACTGACTTGACTGTCACTTACTTACAATCATATAGGTTCGTGATGATAGCAATGCATACACAATTGCTGTGTTTGCTTTACCACATCGCTCCCCCCTTCCGAAAATTTCAAAGTTACAATTCACACTTTTCCAAAACTGCCAGCTGGTTTGTCTACCCATTGTTACTCTATATTGAACAATGTTCAGACGCTCACGCTGTTAGTGGAAACATGTATATTGGATCTCTTGAAATTTCTCGAACCGGTAATAAACATATTATTAGAAAATTGAAAAGTTTGAGTTTTAATTCGTTCTAGAAATATGTAAGATTAATGTGCATTCACCAAATTTTCCTAAATTTTTAATCTTACCTATACAATCTTAATTTTGCTTTAACAATATTTTTATTTATTCTCAAAATAAACTAAGTTACTCCTACCTAATATGTCTCAGTTCAAAAATGTAACAACTTTTTCATTTTATAAACGTAATAACTTGCCTAATCTATTTGAGATCACTCCCCTCCCTCCTAATATGTAGATTTTTAGTCTAAATATTAACAGAGACCTTTGATCACTCCAATACATTACACAAATTGTTACTGCATTTACATTTAAAAAAAAATTTATAATCAAAAAAAAAAATTTTCATTTATAAGAAATATATTTAATGAACTTAGTTATGTTTTATTTTAATAACCTTCCTTTTTTATTGATAAAAGTAATTTTTCATTTTAATTTATCATATGTTATGATATCGTATTTTATGATCTTTTAATGAATTTATATTCGTAATTGAATTTATATGAATTTTGATCATCTTTATCAAATTTTGAGACAGTTGTGATCTTTAAATTTAAATCTTAAAATTAACACCGAAAAGAAAAAAAAATTAAACTTAAAATTAACACCGAAAAAAAAAATTAAACTTAAAATTAACACCGAAAAAAAAAATTAAACTTAAAATTAAATTCAATTGAAAAAACGATTATTATTAATTTTCTCTTAAAATTACCCAAACTTAAAATTAAAAAAAAAAATTTAAATAATGATCAAATTGAGTTTGAGAAAAAAAAATCTTAAATGCTGTTAGGTTTAGTTTTGGTAATTTCGCTTTTTGGCCTTCGTTTTGCCTGAGGCATTACTATAACTGTTGTCGCCTGTATATTAACTGCCTGATCATTAAAAACATTTACTGTTCCACCTAGTTCCCCTGATCTAAAGGGGTGCTTCGCTTTATCTGATTGAAAGCTTCAGTCGCCATCTTAGACCTCAAATTCCTAATTTCGTACATTTTCATATCTTCTTCTGACTTCATCTTCTTTGACTGATTATACCCACATACCAGAATCATCACAACCAGTAGTGTTAGAATTAACACTAAAATGTCGCTGAACAAGTCTGGTATTAGGTCGTACTTTGTAGACCCCATGTTTTTAATGGTTTGCTCCAAATGAGCCTTGTTCATTGAAGATGATTTCTGGATCAGCTCCACTACTGAGTTCAGGTCAAAGTTGCTCTGAGACTGTCCCATCGCTCCAGCTGATTACTTCTCACGACCTTGAATTACAGTTCTGTGTGTCAACCGGCTGTGAGTGGCTGAGAGTCAGTCACTGGCTGTTTATGGCTGAGGAGCTGTTGGCTGTGTGGGTAGCTGGGTCCTCTCTGCCTCACGGTCACTGAAATCAAAACGATACCGTTAGACCATGGCCCCTGTTCATTTTAGGTATTTTATCATATTTCAGTCTCATTTTGAATTGATCATTTTTGCTTTTAAATTATTTCAATATTTCATCCTAAATTTGAATATATATATATTTTTTTTTTCAAATTTTCATTCAAACAATTTTACTACTACGTTTACAGAATATAATTCATCTTATTCGTTACCCAACATATAAACACAAAATTTAAAATTAACATGCATACAACAAAAAAAATTAATCCTCTTAAAATTATTATATGAAATTTTATATTAATAAAATTCATAATTCATCCCATCAACTTAAACTAAATACATACAAATATTACAATTAAAATTCATACAATTAAATACATACAATAATTCTCTTACTGAGCAAAGGAAATATTGTAGTTTGAACAATGAATTGTATGCTCTGTTTGTTTGACTCGCGTAAGCAAAAAAAATGTAAACATTTCTCTGACTCTTTGCATGTAACCGTGTTATATGTCACGTGTTCGTGTAAATGTAACATGTTACTCATGTTACTTCGTCTTATGTGTTCCTTTTGTGTGCTAAATGATGTTTGTTTATATTCAAATTTCTCATAATTTGATTTCCTGTTTAATGATGTTAATGAAATTATTTAATTAATTTGTTGTGAATTTTTCCAACTTAGTTAGATAATTTATATTGCTCGTTATCGTTTGATGTCCTAATTGAATTATAGCTTTGTTTTTTTTCACTTGTAATACTGTACCTGGTCCTATCCAATTTAATTGTAATTTATGTGTTTTTTGATGATTTATAATTAATACTCGATCACCTATCTGTATAATTTTGTCTTTTCGTGTCTTATTGTGGTAAATTATGCGTTTGTTTGATTGATTAATTATATTAGCTCTTATCTGATCTTGAATAAATAGAGCTTGCCTGGCCTTGATTTTGACTATTGATTCTGATGTATCTAAATTGTAAATGTTATCCAAATTTTCTGCTTGAATATTTGGAGATGTGTCCCTCCCGAAAAGAGCGTATGAGGGCGTATCCTTCAAGGTCAAATTGACCTGGTTGTTAATTGTGTTTTGGACAATATCGAGAAACATGTCCCAATTATTGTGATCTACTGTGGCTACATAGAATCTTAATAATTTGTTAATTTTCTGGTTATTACGTTCACAAATTCCATTGGAATATGCTGAATATGATAATACCTCACATTTGTATATCTGATGTATTTCACTGAAAGTTCTAATTGCGTTAGACTTGAATTCTTTCGCACAATCCGACATTAACGTTTTGGGATATCCACAACGACTAAATGTTTTACTTAGACAATCAATTACTGTGTTAGTTGATTTGTCAGCTACTGCGTGTAATTCGTTATATCTTGTCAACATACATGTTATTGATAAAATATATTTGTTGTTCGTGTCAGTTGTTATAAAAGGTCCAATAAAATCAAATGAAACTGTTTCAAATGGTGTATTAGCTACTGGGGCAGACATTAATTTAATTGGTGTATCTAGACTTCCTTTAAGGATTTTGCAAACGTCACATCTTTAAGAAGATGTGACGTAATATAACAAATAGTACTCAGGTAGTCTATCCTCTAAATAAACGGTAATAATATAAATATTTCTTATGCAAATCGTATACAGACCAATTTTTTTAAAATAAAACTTACTTAGATCAAATGATACGAAGATATTTGTATTTAACATAAAGAAATACAATAAAAATAGTTCTGGGGTATAAAGTATTAGTACAAGCCGTACTGAATCATTCAAATTTAAAATAAATAATCTTTGAACCTAATGAATTTAAAGCAAATGAAATCTCCACAAACTTTTTTAAAAACAATCGTACTCCGGTAAGAATATTTTATCTATAATAGGAACTAGGCATAAAGTTTCAATGCAAACCTGTACTAAGGTCTAAAATCTTTATGAAAAACCTACCAAGGACTAATATCAATAAAATAAGAGGGACTTGGCAATAAAGATATAAGACAAACAGTCTTACAACCATTCAATCATATGAAAAACAGTACCCAGAACAAATACTTTCAAGATAATGGACTTTGCGTCGAAAGACCTAGCTTCTAATCGTATTTACATCTAATAGAACTGCGCAAATGTGATTTACATATTATGATCTCAAGGCCGACTGTAACTTGGGCAAACTGGCCTGAGGTCTAAAGAATTTATGTCGAAAGCTCCACCTACCACCATTCCCCCTCCCTCTCCCACACACAAAGGGGCGGGGCACGGACACCGTCATTCTTTCCAGTGCAGATTGAACCGTGGTGGGGTGCACTCACTACCTTTTCGCGCATCAAAATTTCTTTTAGGGTAAAATATATTGCTATTAGATTATAGTTGTACATAGCTAATACAGTATATTATAATAGCCACCAATTTGAAGTTGGAATGGAACAAGGTATCAATAAACGGGTCTCGCATATAGTTTATTAAAATTTAATCTCCACAAAGAGTGAAAAATATTTAACACATGATTACATTTACTATAAATCAACCTTATTCCTTACAAAATTATAATCATAATATTCTGACATAATTATGAGAACTAATTACAGGCAGGCCTCGCTTTAATAAAAGTGGTACTCATTTCGAGTCATGTCTCGGAATTGATTACCGTTTGTATAAAACATCAATATTATAATCCAGATGAGGTTATTGAAGCAATGGTTCAGAAATTCAACATGTTCCATTTTAGGGTTAGTTCCGTGTTATCACACGGTTCCATATTTTCGAACACTTAAAAATCTCTGTGTAATAAATAATAATCATTATTTATTTTTGATTTAAATTGGTATCCATTAATAAATTTGAATAATAATTATAATTTTTATATATTCTTTTCTGACGTGTACCAATAACTTGAAACTTAGTACTCTTCTTCCTAAAATATTTCATAGAGCATAAAATTGCTGTTTGTTAAATGTAGAACAATAATTATAGAAGTCTAAGTATACTGAAGGCCTTGTTACACGGTGAGAGAACTGTCGTGACAGTGGACAGCAGCTGTCCCTGTGTAATCGCATGCCAGTAGCTCAATGTAATAGCATTGAATTTCCATGACAGTTACTCGACCGATGCAGTCACACTGTGCGAGTAGCTGTACTACAGTAACTCGCTAGGCCAACTCGCACCGTGTAACAGAGCCTTCAGTGAGAGTAACCTACGATTGGATTTTAAAACATCTATTCTAATAATTTCCCTCGTGTGTTTATTTATTTGGTGTCAGTTACGCACGGGAATATATTGACTTGGATGTTTAAATTCCAGTTTTTATTCAATTTTTTAATGTATTTTATCTACATATAAAATAAATTAGACATTGCAGAAAATAAAATTTTAATTGAATTCATTAAAAGTAATCCCTTAATAATGGGAAATAAATTGGTATTCATGATGACCCGTTATTTTTAACGGGAAAGTACACCAGTATTTTAATAAACAATATTTCGAGCTCGTTTTCAAGTTTGTAGAAAGAAATTAAATACAAGTTTCAGTTAACCGAACGCAAATCAGTAATGCAAGGGTTCTTTACTTTAAGGAAGCAATTTCACTTCCTTTCTAATTTCATGTACTGTATCCCACATTCGAATCCACCCAATATTTTCCTATTCATTCACATTGGTTCTTAATAGAAGTATCCAAACTTCTGTATTTCTTTAGTCTTACTTTATCTAACTTCTATAGAAAACAGTAGCAGAAATTACTGCTTAACTAATGTTCTGTCTAGGCAGATCTACTAAAACACCACTTAGTTGGACTACTATGTCCAAGTCTACTTCTAGTCCAACTATGACTACAATGTCATAGTTGTATTCTACTATGGTAACCGGAAACAGCACATTTTCTAACTTCAGTTTATTAAGAAACTTCTACCAACTAAACAACTATTGTTAAATAAGATGAGAGTTAGAGTTAAAACGCACGCATATACCATTTAAAAGAACACTTATTAATTGAATAACCATATCTAGTTATATTACTACCATTTAAAAAAATGAAAAATGCAGATTCTCGCAGAATAAAACAACATTATCACCGTGAAACTCTGAACAGCTAAAAATGGAATTTCATAATTTAGAATAATGTATTTACATAATGTATATTTTTTATTGATATTTCAAATACAAAAGATCCTAATTCGTTTCACGGTATCAAATATATTTATCATATAAAAATTGTAATATAGATAAGTAGCAGTTTATTAAAATGCTTTTGATGACACCACCGCTAAGAGAACTGCATGTCCAGTTGTCCACTGAAAGAAGTCACCATTTCACCACATTGCTACAGCTCAATTCATGAAGAGGATCTGCGTAAAAATAAACATTCATATAGAGTATATTATTTCTGGAAGTTTTTTTTAACTTTTATAAGCAAATATCACTAAGTGAATCAAATTATTGGAAAAAATATTATTTCTTCATTTTCATATTATTATCTACATGAAAGATTGTGAAATTATAAAGCTCAAGAATTAAGATAAAAGTAAAAAGTGGCAAAATCAATTATCTCTAATGTTGTGATTTATTAATTTTAATAATACCTATTGATAAATGAATAAGATACATAATTTGAAATTCAACAAAAAATGTATCCACTGCCATTGAATAAGCATGAATCTACATATTCATCAGCCTACTATAATAGTCATGACATTCATATTATATTGGGACAAATACTTTGATTAATTACATAACTATTATATATAACAGTAGCATAATACAGGTTTTTTTACTTATTTGTGATTCTAAACTTGAATAACTATGCATCCAATTGGCCGATTTAAACAAATTAATTATTCGGGGTTGATAATATAAGCAACTACATTAATCTTTACTAAATTTCGTTATGCCCACCATTGGATTTAAAATTAAACTAAGACGCATCACAAAGTTAACCATAGCTGCAGATATCATTTCTTGAGAAACCTGACTAAACGCTATTGTAATGGCGGCTTTCAGATGATTTACCTTTCATAGTTCTGTTTATTGACGAGTCTTTGATTAAAACCCAGGAAGAAAAAGTCCACCGGACTCAAGTCAAGTGAGCGAGAAAGCCGGTAATAAGGTCTTACCGGCTTAATAAGGTCTTAATAATATTTCCAATCCCCCTGCCAGGGAACTTTTCATTTAAATAGCTATGTCCTGACGTCCTTTTTGTGAGTGGGTGGGTGACTGACCAATGGGAAAAATTGTGGGCATTGATTCCCCCATCGATATGAAGTACTCCTTCATCCGAAAAGAAGAGGAGTTTGATAAAATTGGCTCAACTTTTTACAAGCATCTTCAAAAACTTTAGAAGTTAATTTGCAGCCTACAATTTGAGAAAAAATACTTTAATTCCAAAGGTATATATAGGGAACCTGTTTTACAAACCAAGTAAGACCATAAACAATGTGGAGTCGATTCAAACCAGGTTTGTGTAAATCAGCTAATTGGATGCAAACTTATCCAACTTTAGAATCGGAAGAAATAAAAAAACACACCCTGCACTTCTATTCAATAGCAGTGGATGAACACATTGTACGACTTACCTCAGTGCGTTTGCAGTAGGGTTTGCCAATAATTCAGGAGTGATGCTGGGAGAAGTGTTCGGGGTCTTTGCAAAAAACCTCATCTGAAACGAAGTAAACCTTGCTGAGAACACCAGCTGAAAAAAAGAGGTTATTCCAAAAGCATTTGTCAATGTATGTACATTTATTCGAATAGGAAAGATAACATGTTTATCATGATACATTAATAAGCCAAATGCATTATAAACTACAATGATGTGCAATGTAAGGAAACAAATATTCTAGATTTAGAATATCGTTACTATTATTAATAACTGGAACTATTTCATTGATGTAAATAATATAGCTATACCTACCATTATATATATATTATAATCAACACAAACAACTTTGTAATAATGAGTTAAAACTAGAATATTATTTTAATTTCTTTAGTTTGTTGCTTTATAATAAATACATAAGTAGAGTGTCCCAGAAAAATGTGCCCACTCTTTTGAGAGCTTTTAATTTTGCTATTAAGTGAAAAAATAGAAAAAAATACAGAAACTCACGAGAAATTCGCAGAAAAACTTTCAATTCGGAAAGGACATGAGGCAATTAACAACTTTAAAGACAATTGTTTAATTTGTTTTACAAAGGAAATCTTGCAAATACTTAATGACGACATCACTGCACCAGATCAGGAACTTTATGGTAATTCATTTGATATTTTAGGTTTATGTAGATTGGTGCACAAACCCATAGTAAAAAATTTGTACGTGTAATGGAGAACTGGTTCCTAAGACGTATTTGGTCAGAAAATATTGGAAAGGGATTTGATGTTTATTAGCCTACAAAAATCACTGATCTTTACCCATACATTTCTTTCGCTCATTAATCCTTTACTAGCTACATTGTACTTCTGTTTATTTCTTCATCACTAACTTATAGATCGATAAAAAATATTTTTTAAAGTAATATTGTACTAAATGATTTTAATTATGGCAATTAATACCACGGGATTATTTTTATGGGATATCATGTATATAAATAATTTAAGAGGATATTTAGAAAATTCACGCCAACTAAATAAAATAATGCAAAACAAAATAATGAATAATATTTGCTCAATAGAACAAAATTTATTCTCTTGATCATTAATGAAATAACGTTAGGAAGCTACAAGCTAGTTAATATAGAATAGCTTACCCTGCAAGTTAGGAGACAGAGTCGTTCCTGATGAAGATGAAGGTAAGGATTACCTCTATAGCCCAGATCCTGTTAGGTCAGTCGAAGTGATAAACGGTATGAAATCCTTTTCACTTTTAGCTGGTGGAAAGAAAGATTAGGTTACAATGGATTGATCAACTACAGTGAATGAATTGATTGATTGATCAACTTGTATAATACTCAATGATGATTATTCAAATGTTATTCAAAAACAGATACCTGTAATATCTATATCTATAGTTAGCAACAGGGCCTCATCTTAGTTTACTGCCAGAGTTGGTAACATTTGAGTGACACTAGCAGATATGAAGAACTTCACCCAGTAGATTATCCCAGAGTTACTTTAGAAATTTACAGTCACCATCTGATTGGGGATGAGACAAACAGAAATTAACGAGAAAAAACAATTAGCTATGTCATATTTTTTAATTGATTATAGGATAAGTTGACTAATGATTTGATGGAAAATTATTCTTGACTATCAAGTATAGGAACATTAGAAATATGATGAATCTACATTTGTGAGGTCTACATTTCTACAACCAGCTGGCCAGTCTTCCATTTGGCAGGTGAGTTTAAGAGAATAATATTGAGCACTTCAAATGCAAATGGAGAAAAATATCTGATATTTTTCCTATGCCACTAATACAATGTTATTTTGGAGAGAATTCATGATGTTTTGGTTATTTTAAAGGAAAATTTAGCTTTGCTTGAGAGAAAACTTGACTTTCTTAGAAAAAACCTTTCTGTAGAATATACTATTGATGATGTTGAGGGGACGAAATACACAATATTTCTACGTGAGACAGGAAAGTAATCATTGTAGGGTGAAAATATTAAGCTTTTGAATACCGGTCACCACATTTAAGATAGGTATTTTTAAGAAGAGAGGTTTGGCTATCAGGTGGGAGATTTTTACTTGAGAACAATTTCGCTACATTTGTGCGGTACTTTACATAAATTTATTCTCAAGAGTGTTCAGCTAAATGGGTGACTTAGTCCAAAATTTGAAATATAATAAATGAGTAGTAAAGCATGTAAATAAGTGAAATAATCCAAAAATTGTGCATCAGAAGAGAATACTTTTCATTTACCCATTAAGCTTGGGACTTTCCTGACATAGGGTCTCAAAGTTAAATCCTGGTTCTTTAACTTTAAGCAACTTTTCATAAGAAAAAGTCTATCCTGCTGAACCTTATATATTCTAAATGGTTGCTTATTGAAAGAAGTGCAATAACTCATCACATATGTTTTGATTTATTGATTTTATGAGCGCTTTGAAGCTATAATATTAATTATGGTTTCTGTGGTTTGAGGCTGAAGTTAGTTAAGTGTGCTGCAATATGACATCCTAGTTTTAGGCTAACTGAATATATTTTAAGTTCTTTTCTTACTAATAGGCAATATTTGAAGTAATAGGGTACTCACACACTACAAGCGAAGGGAGTTCCGCTCTGCTTGCAGTATGACCTGCCCAGCATCTCTGCATATGAAAACCAATCAACATTAATGGTGCTCTGTCTGTATTGTGTATGCACCCTAACGCAGTAGCAATATTATGGCACCCTAACTGACTATGTTCTCAAACCACATAAACACTCATAAAATACATATCTTCAACAGGCGATGTAGAATCAATGAAACGGAACCTTTTCATTTACAAATTGCCCTTGATGACGTTATAATGTCTTTGGGTGAACATCTCGTCACTATCAAATGACCTGAAGTAGGGAGAGGAATAAATAGCCCTTGGAATTAATAGCCTCTCTTAACTTAACATTAAAAATTTGTGAACAATATTCTACCATTTATATTTGCTTCAGTTTCAGTGTATTTCAGAGATTCTACAAACAGGTCTAGACACCCATAAAATTAATAAATCTTAATCCAGTTAAATCTCTTATCATCATAAGCAATATTTTAGAATAAATTCAGTTCAGCAGGATTCAGAATTTCTTGAATAAAGGTGCTTAAAATTAAAAGGTCTGCAATATACCTGAGTGGTGGGTTCCTAAAATAATCAGAAAAGCCCAGAATAACAGGATGGTTATGACAGACTAATATGGTCAGACTGCAGAAACTGGTTAAGTGCTATAGAATTTTTTATATTCCTTTTGTTCTCAAAATGTCCCATATTTTTTGCAGACTGGCTTAATATATATTTACTGAAAAGTAAGAACAGAAGCCAAAATGGATGATTTCTTGGAGAAAACTTTACAAGGCAATTCCTGCAGTCTGGATAGAATGTTTAGTGTGAGAGACTCCTATTTTGACATCTGAGATGCAGCGGCGCCCGTTCTGACCTCTTGAAAGGCGGCAGCGCCCGTTCTGACCTCTTGAAAGGCGGCAGCGCCCGTTCTGACCTCTTCAAAGGCAACAGCGCCCGTTCTGACCTTTGAGAGGCGCCTGTTCTGACTTCTGAGCGGCGGCATAGTTTAAGAATTAAACAATGGTAGTACAGGGTGTCTGCAAGAAAAGTAATAGATTAAAAATGGTTAAATTAAAAAACTATTAGTGGTAGAAGATTGAAATAGGTTTAATATTAAAGATAAGAATTCCAAGTTTTATTTTATAAAAGACTACCACCAAACTCTATTAATAAAGATGAAAAACCTTATTTTGTCACATTCAGTATAGAGAATTATAGCATAGGTTAACAAAAAAGTAGCCAATTTAAAAGGGCTGTAATTTGTAAACTATTTCAGCTATATGTACAACTGAAATAAGTTTCACCTAAAAGAGAAGAATCTTAAATTTATTTTGATATCATTCATTCATATGTAAAGAGTGTTTATAGGCTCATCTATAGAGCTTTAATATCATTTAGCGGTTTATTATCCCCAAGAAAGACACAATTACAGTGAAACAGAGAAAACTTATCCTTTTATAATGTTTAAAAATGGATCCGTGATAACTATAATTTACTGATTTTAGGAATGACATTATGTTAAAATTATGAAATTATGTTAAGTGGAATGTCCACTTATTTATTTGATACACACGTTTTAAATGGAATACGATCATGAACCCAGGCTAATACTCTACACAAAATTTGATTAAAAATCAATTTTAGTCTTGGATAAGTTTATTGAGTTTGGTGGTGGTGAAATAAAATAAAACTTTGAATTTTCTTCTTCAAAATGAAACCTATGTAAATCTTCTAGCAATATTAGTTAACAAATTATAACAATTTTAAATCCGCTACTTTTTTGCACACCCTGTATATACATTGGATTCTAGTACAGTAAGTCATAAAAACAATTACTAAATGACCTCCATATATAATAAATCTTCATTCCTATCTGCCACTCAGATTCTGCATAATGTGTCTCCTGACTATCAGTCCTCAAGAGATTTTATTTCGACTTTGACATTTTGTCAAGAGTCTCAGCAGCAGATTCAGAATCTCCCTCAGCTAAATTAATTAATGTTAACATAGGAATTGATTCAAAATCTCTCTCAGCTAAGTTAATGATAACATAGGAATTGATTCAAAATCTCCCTCAGCTAAATTAATGATGACAGGAATTAATTCAAGATACATATCTCCTAGTACTAGACTCCTCCAGAGATCTGAAATTTCTAGAATTGGGTTTAGATTTGTCCTAGAGAATCTTGGGGAGATTGTTGCAAATTCTGCAGACTGGCTTATCAGACAGAACGTACAGTGGTGCAACGTACTGCTACTTTCATACGCCGCTATGCTTATAGATTTGTATCAAAAGCTGAAATTAACATCTGAACATACTTGAGTTATAAGCTACATATAGATATAAGTAGGTAACTATCTGACTCAGAGACTCTTGAGTTTTGATCATTTTTAATATAAGCCAATGAATTGATTGTAACATAATAACAAGGGAAAAAGGAGTCATTTTAAGTAATTTTTCAGGAATACCATTAGTTTTGGAAACTCTGTTTACAAAATATTACCAGAAACCAGTCTGTACTTGGTGCAAAAAATTCCATAGACTTTTTAAAAAAGCTGAAAAATCCACCAATTTTTCAAAAATTTGGCTACTCCACAAACATTTTTCTAATTTATCTAGAATGGAAAACTCAAATTCTTACAGAGTTACTCATGAAAACTCAACTGCAGATTTTATTAATTATTAATCCTGCAGAGTATTAGTAAAGTTTGTAACATGCATAATTCAATTTTTTCATATAATATGAAATATATAACTGATTTTTACATAGTTAAAAAGAGATAATGTGTAGTTTCTGCAGAGTTGTCTTCGGGATGAGTTCTCACATAGTTGATTTTGAATCTCTAACAGAGTTACTAGTCAATCAGAAGAGAGTTATTTATCAACCGAAAATTAGTGGTAACACTAACATAGGAATAATTAATAAATAGCTTAACATCCACCGACTTTGCTATAATATTATTTTCAAAGAGGAAAAATTACACTGACATGTTGGTGCAATTTACAATATAATGCAGTCTGGAATTCAGATATTTCTAAAACACCACGAAGTAAACTTTATAGTAGGTTAGGATATACTTTCGATCTGAATATAGCTTAAATAGGCTTATAGCCTATCAAGTTTGGGGGGTATGGAGAGCTGACAGACAGGAAAGGTACATATATTTGCAGTTTGTTTATCATGTATAATACCTATATCTCCGATTGATTCATGCATACTAAATGTTGAAATTACCTATGAGAAATCTGATGGAAAAATTTAGAAGTCAGCTAAAAGGTCTAAAACAGTGTACCTACAATGCTATGGTCTAGTCTGCAGAAGAAGTTACCTCGAGGCTCAAGTCTCAGCAAATACTTATATGATCCCACTCTGGAAAAAATGGTCTTTTCTGATGGATTAATTACTCTGTTGGAGTTTAGCAAACCTTAAAATACAGTAATAAATTAATAAGGATCTGTATAATCCGCAGCATTTAGCCTCTAAAATTCATCTGTTAGCCTAAGTTATTTCAAGGTCTCGATATAAGTTATATTGAGACCTTGAAATTAGTCTCCTGAATTATCCGGCGACAATTTTCAAATTAAATTATTTAAATCCTATGTTTGCATCATTACATCATTTACATGTAATTATTGGAGAGTATTTTAAATTCTTTGTACTTTTAGAGAGAAATTTGAAAATCTTTGGAGACAAATTGCCCCAAAAATTAAATATATCAATATATCTGGAGAATGAAGACTGATTGTGCATGATTTGCAGACTGGGATACGTTAACCTATCTATCTAGGGGCCAAATAATAGTAATATAGTAATTCTCCTCTCACCAAATGAAAAATAATCTCTCCAAAATGATCAAACTATCATAAATTCTCTCTAAAATAACATTGTAACATGGGAAATAAATCCAGATAATTGGAAATTTCTCGCCGTTTACAATTGAAGGGCTCGAAATAGCTGTCACAAACTCGCAATTAAAATGGAGAGAAAGGACATGCTTTCTTTCCTTGCCTAGGGAGCCTAGGGGCCAAGTTAATGCCAGACTGCAGAATATGGAACATTTTTCCAAGACTCTCTGCATGAGATCATGAATTAATTCCTATGTTACCATTAATTTTGCTGCAGATATTCTGAATCTGCTGATGAGAGTCACAGAGTAACTCTCTCTCAAATCAAAATTTAAAAATTTCTGTGGGAGAAGAGACACATTATGCAGACTGGTGTTAATGTAATAAAACATGTCCAAACTAGACATTTTAATGGAGAGTTTGTGACAGTTGTTTTGAACTTTTGAGCCATGTCTCAGAGGGTCTGAGGCTGGAAAAGTTTCACAAAAAATCTGAGCCAAGCCCAGTCTGTATTTGGTGCACAAAATCCCACTGACTTTTTCAAAAAGCTGAAAAAATCCACCATAAATTTCCAGTAATTTGGCTGATACACAAACATTTTCCCAATTTATACACCAAAAATTATTGGTAACATAGCAATAATTAGCAAAAAAATTTATCACGAAATACAGACTGGAGCCAAGCCAATTTGGCTCATTTTATGAAGGTTTCAAGCCAAAATTATTAAATTAACATGGGAACATAGGAATTAATACAAAATTTAAAGTCAATTAGACATATGGTCATACCTAACTCCTAGCTGCAGAGAATGGTTATTGAGTCACCAATATATCTTTTTTTTCAAAAATGAGTCAACAAAAATTAGTAATGCAGTCACCAGTCATCAAAATTTAATTCAAATTTTGTAAGTTGACAGTCATCAATACCTATATTATTATACCTACCCAATTATCAAAAGTAAATATACTACATACCTTAATATATAATTGAGACTTAAGAGCATATCAGCTAATCAGAGAGAGGCATACAACTGATACCAGCCAATCAGAGAGCGTGAGAGAGGCATACAACTGATACCAGCCAATCACAGAGAGCCTGAGAGAGGCATACTTTCTTTCATAGTTAATTATTTTTATTTTCCGATAATTAGTCACCATGTATAAGAGTATGTCAGTTAAGGGGACCGTCCGTAAATTTTGTAAACAAATTTATAAATAAAGCTACGGTTATGAAACTTAGTTCCTAAATATAAAATTGAATAATATTATGTTTTTGTTCTTGGCCTTTTTTGATTAGACGCATAGAAAACAAGTTATTTGAATTTCGAACTGGGAATTCAAACATGTACTTCTAATACAGTTTTGTAGCTACGGGTTTGCGGTTTTTTTCATTCGATTCTCCTGGTGATTCTCTACAAAAGCCTGAGGATCAATTTTGAATTTCGAATTAGTTTACGAAAAATTAGATTTTTCGTGAAAAAACTAAAATTTTCAAAAAAAAAAATATATTTCTAAAAAAAAAATTATATTTCGAAATTCAAAAATCGATCCTCGGGCTTTTGTAGAGAATTACCAGGAGAATCGAATGAAAAAACCCGCAAACCCGTAGCTACAAAACTGTATTAGAATTACATGTTTGAATACCAAAAAGTTAGTAATTTTTCAACTGCAAGAAAAATGAGTTCAAAGTTTTTATTTGGACTATGTATGGCACTAAATCCCCGCAGGGCGAAGTGCCCCGCTATTACTACTCAAAGGTAGTGGGTATCACTGGGCGCCACCCAGCTCTCTGTAGTAAAGTTTTTCATAGCCAAACAACAACAGCTACAGAAAAAAAAAACCAACAACGAACACCCATCAATATCCTCCGGGTTGATAGTCATGGGAGGGTCCAGCCTCATCACGCCGACGTTGCTTCGGTGTCATCTTTGCTGGTGTACTAGCCTCACTATTCCTTCTCTTCAGAGTTGTCTTTTCAGTAGAAAGACCCAGACGTGTCAAAAGAAAGCCATGAACATTACCAAAGTTATGAACAAGAGCTGTATCAGTAGTGACGAACTGAACTCTGTCGAGATTAGCGTCCTTCACTTTGAGAACTCTCGTCCACAACTGCCAGATCTATTTTATTAGAATGCTTCTGAGAGGCTAACTTTGAATAACAGTTAGCCAATTGTGAAACAATGATGTAATTAGCAGCCACTTAGCTAGGCGCGCATGTGCCAAATCTAAGAGTTAGGCGGCTCACCCACGCTGTGCCAGATGTAATGGCGCGCCAAATTCCAAGCTCCCAACCCCTGTGGAAGGGGAGGGGGGTGATAAACAGCTGATTTTTCTTTGTGAGATCAATCTTAGTAATATAAACTAGCTATTTAAGCAATAAAAAAAATATTGAAAATTTAGTGATTTAATCACTAAAGCTAATTAATTGCCAATTGGCTTAGATTTGAAATGATCAAATCTAAGATACCTAAGTCTAATTGGCTTTAAATTTTGAATTAATTCCTATGTTCCCTTGTTAATTTTTCTTTTTGGCTTGAAATCTTCAAAAAATGAGCCAAATTTTCTTGGCTCTAGACTTTTTGTGAAATTTTGGCTCAAAAACTAGCAAACAATTTTCCAGCCTCTGAAACATGGATTATCAATTTTAATTTTAAATCTAATTAAAGTGCTCATAGTCGTCTATCTAGACTGCAGAAACTGGTAAAGTGTTCTCCAAGAAATCCTCTATTTTGGCTTCTGTTCTCAGTAAAATACATGTAGATATAGGAGGAAAATGAAATTAAGGATTGTTCACACAGAAAATGTCAAAAATGTCCCATTTTCTGCAGACTGGTCATCTATATATGGGAAAGATACTTATTTTTCAATTTTAAGTAGACAATGACAATTAATCAGCAACTTGGTAATACATACTCTTAAACAAGCCCCTAGGACCTAACTGAGATTTGACTAGGGTGAAGCAGGTAAATTGCGGCCCACTAAATAACTGCGGCCTCTACCAACAGAAACGCCATAGCTCCAGTCTGCAGAATATGTGAGATATTTGGGATATTCTCTCCAAACAATTTTGAATTAATCCCTATATTTACATTGATTTTGCTACGAACAGAATAAGAGATCTCTACGAACACTTTACCAGTTTCTGCAGACTGGCCATAGCTTCAAAAACACTCGTTAAAAACAAAGAATTAAATTGTAGCATGCACTGTGCTCATTTAGATAGCAACGCAACATTTTAATGTAATTTCGGTTCAGAATATTTTCGAGATTCACTTGTGAGTTGTGAGGGCCGCAATTAAAAATTAAAGGGCCGCAATTTACCTGCGTGACGGTGAACCGTGAACCTATTTCAAATCAAAGCCAATTAGGTAGATGGCTTTAACTGACATACTCTTATACATGGGTTTTTGAGCCCTTCAATGACAAATAGTGAGAAATATACAACATTTTCCTATATCTACTGACTACTAGGTAACTACAAATTACAATGTTATTTGAGAGAATTTATGATAATATCAATATGATCATTTTGGAGAGAAATTTGGTGATTTATGGAGAGACAAATGGAATGAAGAGTTTATGAGCCACCAGCCTTTACCAGCTCCTGCAGTCAGGGGGTAACGGAGGTCAAGCAGGTAAATTCAAAATTGCGATACACTGACTAACTGCGGCTTCTTACAACAAAAACATCATAGGGTACATTCAAAACACACATCAAAAACTTAAATTAATAAATTATAGCATGCACTGCGCTTCTTCTGATAGCTATGCAAAATTTTAATGTAAATTCAGTTCAGAATGTTTTGGAGACTCTCTCGAGAGGGGCGCAATTAAAAATTAAAGGGCAGCAATTTACTTGCGTGACCCTAATACTTATTTTACTTGGATGAGGCTGAGCATACTAGGGTCAAGCAGGTACCTAATTGTGGCACCCTAAATACCTAACTCATGGAAGTACTAGTAGACCTAACTGCGGCCTCTAGTAACAGAAACAATGAGAAACATCATAGCCCAGTCTGCAAAGTGTTGATGTTCAAAATAGTACCTAGATGTTCCAATAATATTGGAACTGTACTGGGAACATCTGTACACCAGAAAGTTAGAAAACAGAATTTAAACTATTTGATTGATAGAGCATAATTATCTCTCAATTCTAAGCTTGATTTTTAATTTATTTTATTCATATACATAAGCGTTCTTAAAATAAATAAATTTGTACACGGTATTACCGTATAAACTAGAGTATTCATTTTAAAAGACCAGAGATTTTGATTGGTTGAATCTCATGAACGTTAAAATTAATAATTCAAAATTTGATCATAAATAAGATCGTCGTTATTAATTTGGGATATACCTGGTATTTACATTTAATTAGTCCAGATGTTTTATAGGGTGGAATGAAATTTGAAC
>CANNZV010005153.1:0-30645 GCA_947561585.1 Caprella mutica | reverse complement strand
CTTAAATGTGGCAACCTGGATCCATTTCCTCACTAAACTGACAGCTTTCCTGACCTCACTTTGAAACCTGGGGATTACAAGCCCTGTCTGTCTATGTAACTATGTCTAAATTAAAGATGGTCCAGTCTGCAAAAGATGCATGAAGTTGTGAAGTTTATCCGGCAACTATTGAGGCTTTGAAATTTGTCTCCTGAATTATCCGGTGACAATTTTCTAATTAATTCCTATGTTTACAAGTAATTAGTTTTTAGTGGAAAGAATTATGGTCATTTTGGAGAGAAATTTGAAAATCTTTGTAGACAATTGCCCTTAAAATTGAATATCTGGAGACTAATTGTGCATGCTTTGCAGACTGAAAGATGGTATGGTATGGTAAATTTGTGCTTTAAGGCCTTCTTACACAGTGCGAGTAAACGTGCAAGTTCTAGCAAGACTAAGCCAGTTACTGCAGAGTGTAGTGTAGTTCTAGTCTGCAGAAACTGGTAAAGTGTTTGCCAAGAAATCATTCTTTTAAGCTTCTGTTCACAGTAAAATACATGTAATTATAGGAGGAAATTAAGGATTGTTCGCACAGAAAATGTTAAAAATGTCCCATACTCTGCAGACTGGCTGTAGTGCAGCCAAGATTGTATTTCATGGTAAATTCCACCAACATGTCGGTGGAATTTTACTCCATTTAAAATAATATTCTGGCAAAGTTGGTGGATTTTTAATCATTTATTCCCATGTCATCATTAATTTTTGATGGAAAAATAAGTAAAATGTTAGTGGATCAGCTAAATTACTCAAAAATTTATGGTGGATTTTTTCATCTTTTTCAAAAAGTCAGTGGAATTTTGTGCACCAAATACAGACTGGAGTGCAGCTACTCGCACATTGTGACCGCATCAGTCAAGTAACTGACATAGAAATTCAATGCTTTGAACATTGAGCTACTGGTATGCAAGTACACTGGGACATCTGCTGTCCACCCATGTTTCAAAGTCTGGCAGGAAAGTCGCCAGTTTAGTGATTAAATGGATAAAGGTCGCCACATTTAAGATACTTTGAAGAAGAAATTTGACTTCTTAATGAAGATATTATACTTGAGAAAATCATTAAGCTTTATGTCTGATGCATATGCATCTCTTGAGACAATTTGGGAGTTATTTACATGTTTTTTTAAATTATTTCACCCCTCAAAAGTTGCCAATATACTGGCGACTTTGTTCATACTTCAACATGGCTGTCCACTGTCACGACAGTAACTCGCACTGTGTAATAAGGCCTTTAGGGCCCCCACCGATTTTCAATATTTTGACACTTTTTATAGGTAAAAGAGCCATTGTAAGACCTTTTTTCAAGAATACCATTTGTTGTGCAAATGCTTCGTTTTTGAGAATCGTGATATAGCGCAATTAATTTTCCAATTGGTTAGGTTAAGTTTGGGGGTCTGGAAAGGTACAGTATAACTTAACTATTTTAAGCCCTTCAATTGCAAATGGTGAGAAATATCTTTTTTCCTATGCTACCCAGTCTGTATTAGGTGCACGAAATCCCACTGACTTTTTCAAAAAGCTGAAAAAATTCACCATAAATTTCCATTAATTTTTCTGATCCACCAACATTTTTCCAATTTATCCACCGAAGATTAATGGTAACATAGGAATAAAGAGCTAGAATTCCACCGACTTTGTCAGAATCTTATTTTCAAAAGGGGAAAAAAATCCACTGACATGTCGGTAGTCGTTAGAATCCCTGACTGTATTCTGGCAAAGTCTGTTGATTTTTAGCTATTTATTCCAATGTTACCATTAATTTGAATAATGAATATAAAGTGATGTATAAATTTACATATTGTTTGACGTGACAGCATCGAATGCCTAATGCCCTAGATAATCAAAAAAGATGTTAAAATTTACGTATGGTTTGACGTGACCGTATCTATTGCCAATGACCTAGATAATCAAAATAGATGTTAAAATTTATGTATGGTTTGACGTGACCGCATCTATTGCCAATGACCTAGATAATCAAAGTAGATGTTTAAATTTTCGTATATTTTGATGTTATCGGCTTACTGCATCAAATCAAATCTATCATAATTTATTTTGTTGTGGCCTACAATTGATCAAATCGATTTTGGCATGGCGTGATTTCATAATAAACTGAACTAATTGGCGTGGACTTGGACACACTATTACACATAATTTTTCTCCATTGAAAATAATATTCTTGCAAAGTTGGTGGATTATTAGCCTAAAACAATAAGAATATTTTTAAAACTATATTCTTAGTGCTAGTAACTTTTTAATGTCTATAACCTTAGAGGTGCTCCCCTATTCACATGCATTTTCTGAGAACAGAAACCAGTGAACTAGTTTTTGAAATATCACTAGACTGTTTTGGCAATCCGGTAGTTGAATAATTTGTATAATTGCAATGTGTTCTTTGCAGGCTGTTCCTCACCTTCCTCTCAGCTGTCCAGATGAGCCAGTGACCAAGAAAATGAAGCTGGAAGACACTAATGGTAAGTTATTTGGTAGTTAAATCTGTCCTTACTATTGCTCTCCCACAATAAATATTCATATCCAGTATCTAACACCATTCACATTATTTGCTCTTCACTGATGTTGAGTAATTTCAAATCCAATTGACTACCTAAATATAAAAGATAATTTACTGCTAATTATATGATATGAAGATAGCCTTTCAATTGAGCAAAAACTCCCTCGGTGAAGAGTAATTAGATTGTAAGTTAACATTAAGGAAATTGTAGTTAGGTGGCGTCTCTATTCACTCACTAGATGTTGATATGAGCTGTTTTCAAACTATTAAAGACGGTATTAACAGCTCTCTGTGTCTTCTCTCTTGTATATGTTCACAGGTGTGAAACAGGACCACAGAACCAAAAAGTACCAGTACGTACCGCTACACAAACTTAGTTCAACAACCTCTCCACTTGAGTTCTGACTTACAGTCTTTACTGAAGTTTCTTGATGATATTGAATATATATACATTTATATATATAGCTATAGCAACAAATACCCTAATTATGTATGCGGAATTTATTGACATTGATGGAGGTTGTCTTTTTTGTCGTCTTTTCACAGATTTGGACGTGAAGCATTGCAAAGTGTCATGGCATCTAGAGAACATCTTTCTTAGTTTTGAATAGATGTCACACATTTGTGATTTTTAAATCATTCAGAAATGTAGAGAATTAGAAATGGTTTTACTAAGTGAGAAAGAAAGAAAGGTAAATGGAATTTGTGTACTGGGCAAAAAATACTGATATTGAAGTTCATTATTTAGCTATAAGAGGGCAGAAGCCTTCATTGGATTTCTTAGGCAGCCCTTGTGGCTACCCTCTGCGTAATGTTTCTCTTTGCTTTTTATTTGTAAGGCAGTTTTGGCGTTAAGGTGTGGAAAGCTAACATCAGAAGCTGACACTCTTCCTCTGTGCTATCAATCGTGTGTAGCTCTGCAGGCACGTAGCTTGCTTTTTGCTACAGTGAGTTCAATTGCTCCCAAATTTGTATAATCTTGTGTCTCTCTTCTTGTTTTCTTTTGCAGATCTGATCTGGTGCTGTGGCGAACATCCATATTTTACAACTTGTTCTAAACTAACTAGCTGGCTACAATTAGCTCAGATTCATAGCTACCTGAACAGATAGATTGACCATTTTATTGATGTTGATGCAGCAGCAATGCAGCTATTTTACAAGCTCTTACCATTTCAAAATTAATATTACAGTCTCTTATTAAAGCATTAGATCAAAGACAACTTAATAGTACTAGTTTTAACTTTCAATTATATTTGGCCATTGCTGTTGAATCTTCCATGTCATGTTTTGAAATCTCTTGTCTAATGTTGCAATCTCAGTTTTCTTAGTTTAGAATTTCCTCAGCACTAGTTCAGTGTTTCTTCTTGAATCTGATGACTATAGCTAGAGAAAACGTTAACTTATTTTAGTCATATGTTGTTTTACAGACTAAATAGGTACCAATAGTTAAAAGTGATGAGATTTTGAACTAGTGAGCTAATATCTGAACTCTGTAGTGAATTTTCACAGCATAATTTAGCAAAAGCTAACCTATCATGTAGCTACAGTGCAATAATTACTATATCAAGTAAGAGTAGCTAGCTACCTCTTTATGGATCAACATGTGTTAGTTAAATTAATTAAAAAAAAACATCTACCTATGATTTTATCTTATAAAAAAAATTGTAATCAGTGTAGCTTCATAGATCAGCTATTTGAATTATTGGGAGATTTATATCTTATAAACAGTAATCAGTAATTGCCTCAATTTTGTTAAATGTGAAGTAGCTAAATTTCTCTTTCATTTTCCTGGTTTCCCTATAACTAGGCTTTTTGCTAAACTTTTTGAATAGTTAGTTATCTGAGGTTGTGATCATTAGAATCAAGAGTGCTTTGTGTTTCCTCATCTAATTGTATTTTTATCCACAGGCGACATTGTCATTTTCTCGTCTCCCATTCCTCGACTACCAGCAAAAGTCGTGCATCAGTCCAACCAACCACTTTCAGTTGGTGAGTTTTAGTACATAACCATGTTATTCTTGGTAAATAGCTATGATAAAACTGACATAAAACTCTCAACATTTCATCTACCCAACCTATGGGCATATACAGGGTGTTCGAAACTTTTGTTGCCAAACTTTAACATAAGGTTGCATTCTTCGAAATAAACACTTTGTATTCTATGAAGGTATGGTCTAAAATGCTTAGTGAAAGAGTTTCAAGGTTAGGAAAGTAGTATCTGTACCTATTATTATTAGTTAATATTTTTTTTTAATGTTGTAATAAGAAACAAAACATTTTAACAGTAATTATTATGAGCACAAGAAGCATAATCTTAAATTAGGTTACATGTTTACAGAATGTGTTCAATTTGCCGCCCATTTGTTGTGATGCAAGCGTTCAAACGTTTTTCCCGCAAGGATTCGTAAAACTCCTGGTGTCTTTGCTCGTGTCCGCCAATCATTTGACAAACGTTTGAACGCTTGCATTGCAACAAATAGGAGGCAGTTTGAACACATTTTGCAAACATGTAACCTAATTTAAGATTATGTTTCTTGTGCTCCTAATAATTACTGTTAAAAATGTTTTGTTTCTTATTACAACATTGAAAAAAAATATTAACTAATAATAATAGGTACAGATACTACTATCCTAACCTTGAAACTCTTTAACTAAGCATTTTAGACCATACCTTCATGGAATAGAAAGTGTTTATTTCGACGAATACAACCTTATGTTTAAGTAGGGCAACAAAAGTGTCGGACACCCTGTAGATTAGATGACTAGTAGCCATTTCGTCCAATGAATCACACTTACAGTAGCTAGCTTTTAAGTATTCACACAAAATTCATAGTGAAAACTTGTGAATTCATTCAGAACAGGGGTTCTTATACCAATTATCTCATGAATCTTCAACTTCATTCAGAAAATATGATGTAGCTATTTTCATATTTAAATTCTTCTTTAGTTTACATCAATTTAAATAAATCTTTGAGTAATAACTACTGATCATAATGCAGCTTAAATATTAACCACTTAAAGATATTGCTCTTATTTTTTATAACTGCTTACTTGTGAGAAATTAGTAGCTATTGATCTTTATAAGATTTATTGCTATATAGCTATTTACTTTTGTAATCTTGTCAGATAGCTAATTTAAGAAGCTGCCTCTTGTTTGTTGAAAATTAGGTAAAGAAGTGACTAGATAGTTAGGTTGCTATCCATGCCTTGTTCTGACCTCAGTTTCTTTTTCCCAGGCCGCACCATCAGTAAGGACGATCTCATTCACGTGCTGAGTGTGGCACCCCCTCGACTGGGCAGTGACCAGAAGGAGTCTCTCATCAAGGCTAACAAGTTTGCCATGGAACAGAGCATCCGCATGGTGCTAATGAAACAAACACTAGTGCAACAACAACAGGTACTTTGTGTGCAGTTCTTAACTTCTTATCATGTAGTGGTTGTCTATTTTATCTTTTTATCATTCACTCACGATGTAGCTAGCTACTTGCTCTCTCTCAAACTAACACTCTCTATTTGGTTTTCAGCAAGCCAAGTCACTGCAGCGTCACCAGGCCCTAGTGTTGATGTGCCGTGTGTATGTCGGTAGCATCAGCTTCGAGCTCAGGGAGGACACCATCAGAAATGCATTCGTGCCTTTTGGTCCCATCAAGAGCATCAACATGAGCTGGGACCCAGTCACTCAAAAGCACAAAGGGTAGGAAATATTGCCAATGTTATCTTTTTCAATGTAGCCAGCATCTTGTAGTTGTCCATTATCTAGTAATAACTTATTCTTCATGTCTAAATATTTTCATTAATCCTTGATATGAAAACTGAATTCATTTGAAGAGATGCAACGTTCATTAATATAATTTTTTTTGCTATATTGTAGCTTTTTTTAATTTATAATTCAACTCCCCTCCCCCTCTGTTGACAGGTTCGCTTTTGTTGAGTATGAGATGCCTGAGGCTGCTCAGTTGGCTCTGGAACAGATGAACAGTGTGATGATCGGGGGTAGAAACATCAAAGTGGGCAGACCCTCCAATATGCCGCAGGTACGTCTTGACAGCTGTGGTTCCTAAACATTACGTTGGTGTTCGTTGATTTTAGGCAAATGAAATTGCATTCATTAAAAAGTAGCTATTACTTATTTCTGAAATAAGTTCATCTTTATCTGACATTTTTCAAAATTTATGAAACTGGAACATCACTACTAGTTTTAGAACAACTACCAAAATACAAACACGGCTTGCAAACTGATTTGCCAACACTGGTCACAAAACTTATGTAGAAATAGTTGTACAAAGAAGTTTTGACTCGATTTGCATTTATTCTTTGTAAAAATTGTTAGCTAGCTATCTAAGTAGCTATTAGTAAAATATGGTGTCTAAAATTAGTATAAAATCTAATATTAGCATCCTCTTTCAGACTGTTATAGATGAAATAATGGAAGAGGCGAATCACTACAACCGAATTTACGTGTCTTCAGTTCACCAAGATCTCTCTGAGACAGACATCAAGAGTGTCTTTGAAGCTTTTGGCAAAGTGAAGTCATGTATTCTCACACCCAGTACCACTGCAGGCAAACACAAAGGTAAGACTGATTGGAGTGAAGGGATGAATCTTCAGCTGATAATATATATTGGGACCATTTCATGTGATAATATCTCCTAGGCAGGCACATAGATATATTATATAGCTAATATACTAATCGATATTATATTACTCATCTCTGAGAGTTCAATAGCTATCAGCTCGCTATATCCTCTGTAAATTTCCATAACATTTATGAGATGTGAGGAGAACTTGCAATGGATGTGTACCTCTAGTGTTAGCTATAGTCTAAATTAATTTTCATCACTTAGCTAGTTACATTACGTTATCCGATTCTAATATTAGGTGCACTCATTTTCTCGCTAATATCACTCTGTATGTTTTTACTATGTATCTCTTTTTATAATTTCTGTCTTTTGTCCCCAGGTTATGGCTTCATAGAGTATGACTTGCCCCAGTCAGCTCAAGAGGCCATAGCAAGTATGAACCTCTTCGATCTAGGGGGCCAGTACCTGAGGGTGGGTAAGGCCATTACCCCCCCAGGTTCTTTCTACGGCCCCCTGCAGGCACCCACGCAGATGCCCACTGCAGCGGCTGTGGCTGCCGCTGCAGCAACCGCCAAGATTCAGGCGATGGATGCCATAGCCACTAACATCGGCATATCCAGCACCATCAGTGTGGCATTCCCTAACCAACCCAGAACAAGTCTTACCAATGGTGAGGCTTACTTTAAACATGCAAAGTATTTGATTTAGTTGGCATAGAGTTATCTGTTAGGTCCTCAATAGTTATTATTTTCATGTGTACAATTGATATTAAATTCTACAGTATCAAGAATATTAAACATTCAAAATATTTGATTTAGTAGGCATAGAGTTACCTGTTAGGTCCTCAATAATTATTATTTTCATGTGTACCATTGATATCAAATTCTAAAGTATCAAGAATAACATAGAAACAATGATAAACATTTGTCTCTACAATGTTCATTATTTTTCCAAGCGTCTTCATTAAGCTATGTTATCTCTTTTTCACACCTGGCTTGTGACTGCACTCATTGAGTAGCTTTTCTTAATTCTTGAGCACTGTGACCGAATGGTTGTAGGTAGTGTCTATTGTACTTAAAGCCTCTTTCCTATCTGCTTCATTTTATTTTGTTTTATTTTTTTGGCGTCAGCGATATGGTCTTTGGTTCCAAATAAACTTTAAACACCCGACTTATAAATTTGATTGGCAAAGCATTAATTTATGTTTTTTCTTTACAGACACCCCTGGATCAGACACTCCCCCCAATATATCCCAAGTGATTCCCCCAGTTGGAATAGTCACCACCACCCCGTCAGTGGGGGTAGCCATTCCACCCCCCACCCTACTAGGTGCTCCTGCTCCACCACAATCTCCTGAACAGGTAAAACTGACTAGATGGTAACGAGGAGTGAATATAAATAGTAAAGCTATTTGTAAATATTAGCTAATGAGGATACTGAAGTTCCTTTCTAATGTTCACCAAAAGATTTACTTCAAAGAGAGCTACATAATTGTTTAGTTTTCTCAGTTTATTATTAGCTATAAGTTAATAGTTATTTTAATCGAATTCTAGCTAATTCAACACTAGGTGGCTAGCTCTTAAATTTGAGTTAGGTGTAGCTAGCTACCTAATTAATTCTTTTCAATTTTTAATATTTTTAATTTAGCGAAAATATTTCCTCTAAATCAACTTTTTCCCTCAGCCCCCCGCCCTACCAGTAGCTGCCCCAGTTCTTCCCCCACCACCCCCTGCTATGGTGGAGCCAGCTCCCCCCTCTCCCGACAGTGTGCAGGAGGCCCTCCACAAGAAGCTACTAGATGACAGTGAGCCACAGACTCTTCGTCAGCAGGAGAACATGAGCATCAAGGGGCAGTCAGCACGACATCTCGTGATGCAGAAACTGATGCGTAAGACTACCAGCAATGTTGTGGTGCTGAAGAACATGGTCACTATTGACCAGGTGGATGAGTATCTCCAGGAGGATGTCACTGACGAGTGTTCAAAGTACGGCACAGTGGAGCACCTAATCATCTTCCAGGTGAGAATGCAATGCATTTAGTAGCTAGTTACTGGGGAAACTTATTAGCAATCAGTTTTATTATTCAATGTCTACTGTCTAGCATCTTAAAAGTGGTTACCGTATGAAGTCAGTGCTGTAGACTTGTTTATTGGAAATTAATTGTCTAACCATTTTTAACTTGACTTAGCTATCTTGTTAATTTACTTTTCACAATTTCTTCCATTATTCTTAATTGCTTGTCGAGTCAAATATTGCAGTCTAAATTAAGTCTCTATCGCTAAAAACTCCAATGATGTAGTTAGGAACCACTATGTGAAATAGCTAGCTGTTACTGACCCTTTTAGCCTTTTGAAATGTAATACTGTCACCACTCTTTACTACATAATGATGTTAAGATTTATCGTTTGAACTCTTTACTAATGTAAGGCTGTACCATTAACAACGGCCCATATTTTTCAGGAGAAGCAAGATGAGGATGAAAATGCTGAGACGATAGTGAAGATCTTCGTAGAGTTCAGTTCTGGAGCAGAGGCGGAAAAGGCGAGGGATGGACTCGATGGTCGGTTCTTTGGCGGAAAGATAGTCAAGTGCGAGCTGTACGACAAGCACCTTTACGAGCACAATGACCTCACTGGTTAAGAAAAAGAAAAGCAACTTTCTAACCTTAAACTGAAATCCATACTCTGAAAGAAGAGAAAATATTATTACAATAACTAGTCTATAAAATTCTAAATTTGGTAGGTTAGCAGTCGTGTGAAATTTTAACGAGAGTAAATTTTTTGTCGTGTAGTTTTAGATTATTTGTCTCGGTATTCTAAAATCACGATCATTGGTAAATAAGTCCATTATTTTAACCTAATTTATGGATAGATTGGTAAGGTTTACATTCGTTGTTCATATTGTTACAGTAAATGATTAATGTGTAAATACTATTGTGTAAATAAGAATTAGGCGATTTTAAATATTTGATTATTCATTCTTATTTTACTGTAAATATCTTCATTTTTTAGTGTTCATTCATTTGGTATTCTTACGATGCAAAGTTTGTATATTATTATTCATCTGTAAATAGAACATTAAACTCCTGATGATAACGTGGTGCATTTATTACCATCCTTGAATGTACAGTTGATGTGTTCTAGTGAAATACTAATACCAAAGATATTAATTATACTTGCTACATCGCAAATTTCTGTTTCTAATTGTTTGTGCTGCCATTTTGGTTATAGTAGTTTGACGTGAACATGACGTCATAACAGCAACTCTTAATCGTATTCAAGACAATTGAAGAGCGTAAATTAAAAAAAAATACTCCTTAATTTTCATAAGAAAAAATAGTAATGGATCCTTCTGTATTATTCAGACTGCATACTCCTCACCATTCACTAACACTTTACTCAACTCTAACACCATCGTCAGCCGCGCTCCAAAAGACACTGGCCCCACACCCTCATCCCACAGCACCACCAGCCATCAAAGCCTGCTCCCTCTGTCTCCACATCTTGTACAGCACTCTTCCACCCGCCACTCCTCCTTCATCACCAAACAAACCTCCTCCAGTCTCTCGCATTCCAGCAAGAAGTGTTCATCACTTTCTCTCTCCTCACCACACAACCTACACTCCACACTGTCCTCATCCCACCTCCAGCAGGCTAGCCTCAGACTCCTCGTTCTTGCTGCAAACCACAACCTACAGGGTGGGGCGTAAGTTTGGAAGCAATTTTTCAAACATTAATATAATTCTTAAAAATAAGTTCCTAAGTAGGTGATAGGGTTTGAACTATAGTAGAGACACAACATTATGACGTGGCAGTGTTATTTTTTACAAAAATTTAGTCAATTCAAAAATGTCAGACAAAAGAGAAGCCATTATTGCTCTACACCGTGCCGGGAAGTCAGATTCCGTCATTTCAAAGACTCTCTCAATAGCGAGATCGACTGTTTGGAAATTTGTGAAGCATTTTAATGAGAGAGGAGACTTGACTGATCGTCCAAGAAGTGGTAGACCACGCTCACAACGCACCAAACAACTGATAAAATGTGCCCGAGAGAAGATCAGGAGGAACCCGAAAAGGTCAATACGATTGTTAGCCAAAACAGCTAATGTGAGTCACAGAACAATGAGGAGAGTTGTCAAAGAAGACCTAAAGATGTCCTCTTTCACCCTCCAAAAGAGACAGACTCTGTCAGAAGCTGTAAAGAAAGAGATTGGAGAGAAGCAAAGCACTTCTGAGAGAATTGAAGTCTGGCACGGCTGGTGAAATTGTTTGATCTGACGAAAAAATTTTCACAGTGGAAATGGCTCACAACCGGAGGAATGACAGAATAATTGGTAAAAGTGCAAAAGACATCCCATACAACCAAAAAACTGTCCACAGAACCATGAAACCTGCTTCAGTAATGGTCTGGGCTGCCGTTTCAGAAACTTGGAGATCTCCTTTAATTTTTGTGGAACAAGGCGCCAAAATCAATGCTAAATGTTATATTGAGAATATTTTGACGCCAATGTTGGAGTCAGCTAAGGATCACTTCGGTAATGACTAGGGTTGAGACAATATGCACTGCATATTATGCAGTGTATGCACATAAATATTTAGTGCATATTCGCTTGAAATATGCATTTCCATAAAGTGCATATGCATTTTATAAAACACATATGCATTTTACAAAACGCATATGCATTTATAAAATGCATATGCAAAATATATGCATTTATAAAACGCATATACAAAATATATGCAGCAAATAATTTGTAATTTTAATTAAAAAAACATTACACGTATGGATTTTTCTCGAAATAGGCTGTTACTAAGAAGCTCATATATTTTAAATATTTTTTTTATTAAATTTAAATATTTAAAAACTAAGTGGTAGAATGAAGGATGTTAATTAATATCTTTTAATTGAAGATAATTTCAATACATATTGAAACACTTTTTACAAAGCTGTTTTCAAGTACATTTATCAAGTCTTGAATATGAAGAATCTAGTATACAGGTAATTAAAGCTCGTACAGCGGACGATCTTTAAAGGACACCCTCTAAAAGAGACAAAAATCATCCGTTCTTCTGGCCATGTAACTCCTATAACAACCTCTTTAAGTTATATAGTTTAACTAATATTCTATTCGTCTACCAATTATCTAGTCGTAAATTTATTATATTCAAGGTATTACAATTTACAATAAACACTTAATGTATTGTTTTTCAGATTTTCAGTATTTTGATTTTGTTACTCATTTCTTACACATTTTCTTTGATTAGAGAAGCTCTATAAAATTAAAGAGGTGTACCTACCCTATATTTTCACTTGATTTAGTTACTAATATTTTTGTTTCATTTTACTTACCTTATATTATTTCGTACCTACGTACATTTATATGAGTAAGTTATATAAATATTTTAAGATTATCATTTAAATATTTATTCAACAATAATTGAGATTGTTTACCCTCATTAGAGTTTCTTTGAAATGCTGTTAAAGAAAACTTAAAAGTTTAAATCCCCAATTAAAATAATAATTTTTGTCCTCTGTAGGTGGGCTTTACCTTTATACTGTCCGTTGTACGAGCTTTACCTGTATATATAATATATAAATGAATATAAACAGTAACACTAGTTAAGAAAATAGGAAAATCAGTCGATAAGTTTAATTAAATTTTATTATTACTCTTCGCAAATTTGCAGAAGGTTATATTTTGTCCGGCATTTATTTATCATCTTGTTATTCGCTTAACTGAAAAAGTGTTCAACCAAATTGCTTGAAATTTGGTGAAGCGATTGGTCAATGTTCAGTGAACTTCTTGTAGAATTTTGGGAGCGACCCGGTCAAAGGTCATTGTTATTCATAACTCAAAAAGTATTGAACCATATTGCATGAAACTTGGTGGGACGATTGGTCAATATACAAGAACCATTTTGTCAGAAGAGGTCAGAACGGTGGCCAAAGTATGCACTCTACCGAGTGCACGTAATCTAGTTACTGTATATTCTTGTACTGATAAAATATCAACTGTACATCATATGAAACAAGAGGTGTGTGTATAGAAGACTCGCCATATTTGATGGGCCAAGTTATTTTAAGATTTCATGTTGATTGAATTTATGTCTCTGATGATTGAATATCCTTCATTTTTGGATAATATGTACTGATTAGTGATTACTAATATAAGCTTTACGTAATATCTCTATCATAAATATTCTTGAGAAGTTATAATTTTTTTTATCTTTGTGATTACTTTAGAAATTGACCTGCCTCGCGCCTCAATTTGCTCTATTGTTAATGGAATTACTGAGAATGTTGAATATATGACTTACTTTCATTATTTCTATTATCTGTAGAAGTTTATGACATTCTCACGCTGAGAATTATCTGGAATATTAAGAAGCAGAGTTCAACCAAGTTCCTCACCTCGTTATAACCTACCCTATAATAATTTAAATTTCATATGTAGAATAAAAATCTAATTCTTATTCATTCGCCTGATACTATTCATTTATATAGGTAGAAGTTTATCATTTGAATATCAAAAATCAACTTATTTTACTAATCATTTTCTATTTGCATATTATTTTTTCTAATGTGCATCTAATTTGCATATGCACTTTCTATTTTGCAAATGCATTTTTTATTTGCATATGCATTCTCTATTTGCATATGCATTTCAAGATTTGCATATGCATTTCAAGATTTGCATATGCATTTCAAGATTTGCATATGCATTTCAAGATTTGCATATGCATTTCAAGATTTGCATATGCGTTTTTTATATGCATATGCATTATTTCAGCAATATGCAAGATATGCAAAGTCACAACCCTAGTAATGACACTCTATGGACATTTCAGCAAGACGGCGCGACTTCACATACTGCAAATGTCACTCAAAACTGGTGCCATGACTATCTTCCACGGTTTTGATCCAAAGAAATGTGGCCTCAGTGCTCCCCAGATGTTAATCCTATGGACTTTTCGGTATGGTCCATTCTTAAATCAAAGGCCTGTGGTAAATTCCATCGCAGTGTGGATGATTTAAAGCGTTCGCTCCAGAGATATTGGAAGGAAATTTCACAAGAACAGTTGCGTGCCGCAGTAGGAGGAGTTCGGAGGAGATTTGAGGCTGTTGTTAAAAACATGGGGGGACATTTTGAATAAATTTATGATTTTTGAATTCTTAAAACCCTTATGTAATAATACATAACTGTAAATTATTAAATATATTTTTCGTTGGATTATAATATGCACTTTAATTTGCTTCCAAACTTACGCCCCACCCTGTAGACTCCATACCTCCATTGTGATCTTCCTCTGTCTTGAACCTTCTGTATATCCTCCAGCTACTCTTCCCCTCCATCCACTCCTGATGCACCTTCTCAGCTACTCTTCTCTTAGTCATTATCTTCATTTCCCCCCCCCCCCCGAGTGGGCAACATAGACGTTGTGGGGGGGCTTGAGCGCTTCGATGAAGCGAGGAGCTGTGCCAGTGGGGTGACCTAGTCACCCCAGAAGATGCAATCATGCTGGAGAGGTCACGACGATAGACCTCTAGTAACTAACGCGGAAAACCCAAAAACGAAGGCAAACTTACCAAAAATCCCCTCCGATATAGGTATTATCAAATATGAAAAGTACAAATATGGCCACGGCCCCCAGTCCCGGGCAGCCCCCCCAGTCGTCGCTGAGTGGGGGGCAAGGGGGTGCTAAGAATCTCCCGGTCCAATTGAGCGACACCCCGGCAACGAACGCATGTCCATCTGACTCTGTACCTGGAATAACTCTAAAACCAAGTGGCTCGGGAGAGCACCAATCATCCAATATGCCCTGTGCATCAAAATCCAATGCACATGTCCAGGTAGTGGACAAACCTACAGGTAGATCGTCTACCAGACCAAGAGAACGTAGAGAGAAAAACACTTTTGACGAAATGTACACCACCAAGAACTTTATAAAATACTACTCAATTAAATCTAAAAGTGATGCAAACCTAACTAAACTAAATATGTTCAAAGTCGATACAGCCATCAGAAACCTAATTGAACCATTTGAAAGAATATCTGAAGACTACAATAATAAGACATGACCATAGAAGTTAGATCAGCAGCACAACTGAAATTGCAACAAATGACCGAACTACTTTCTGAACAAATCATTGTAACACCCCATGAACATCATAATAAATCCCAGGGAGTGATCACTTGTGCACTCCTCAAGGGATATAAAGATGAAGAAATCGCAGAGGGACTTGCTGAACAGGGAGTCCTCAGCTGCCGAAGAATTGTGAGAAATGCAAAGTCACCTAACCCGGAACCTACTACAACACTAATACTGACCTTCAATACACCTAACCCACCAGACCGTATCACCATCAGAACAGGATTAATAGAAAGAGTAAGACTTTATATTCCCCTTCCGAGACGATGCTTCAACTGCCACCGATATGGACACTCTGGAGCCAAATGCAGGAAACCGGTGCCAGTCTGTGGTCGATGCAGCAACGATATAATAGGAGAACATAACCTGCAAACATGTACACTCCCTATAAATTGTGCAAACTGCAAAGAACCTCATAGTGTATCCTCTAGAACCTGCCCTAAATATCTAATAGAAAAAGAAATACTGGCCCTCAAAACGAAGGAACACCTTTCTTTTGCTGAAGCCAGAGCTAAGGTAAACTCCACCTTCAACCCAACTGCAAAATCATATGCAGAGGCAACCGCTACCAAACCAAGAGACAAAACTAAAGATAATAGTAATAATAACAACATGCCAAAACAAAGAATTGAGGAATCTATTTGCAATAACGATAATAACAACAATGATTATACACCTAACTACAACATGGAACAGAGAACATCCACCAAAAGAACATTATGCAGAACTGACTCATCTTCACCAGAACGAAATAAAACAAAGAAAACGCATAATAAACCATCTAAAATTCCCAAACATGACGGAAACTATCATTCCCCTATCCGAAATGATAGCGAACCAATGGAAACAACCATACCACCTGACAAAATTGAGAAACAAAACCCAGCCCCAGATTTACATGAAATAACACAAATAGAAAACGACATACTGAACAGTGCTCGTAAAGCATTCAAAGACAGGAAGAAAGAGAAAAATGCACAGCACAACAAGAAATAGCCCACCAGATCCATATGAATCCCCAACACAAGATAATACAATGGAATTGTCAAGTCTATAGAGCAAAATATGAATATCTATGTAAATTACTGAATCTAGAAAACACCGCAATAGTTATTCTACAAGAAACCATCAACCACTTCGCCCACCAAATAGCTATAGTGTATATAGTGACTTCCATGCTCCAATCCCAGGACATGGACTTGCAACCCTAATAAGAAGAGATATACCCCACTCCATACTTAACGTCCAGACTAATCTCCAAGCCTCAGCATTCAGAATACAGCTTTCCAGACAGTACACGATACTTAATATATAATTACCTCCAAGGCAATTTATACAACTTGATGAAATTAACACAATTATAGATCAACTTCCTCCACCAGTTATTGTTGGGGGGGGGGGGGACTTCAACTCAAGACATCCCTTGTGGGATAATGGCTGTAACCAACCTGATGCAAGATCACGCACAATTGAAAATCTGCTACTCTCCTCATCCTTATCAATGCAGGTAATGCCACCCATCTCCACACTCAGACATGAACAACATCTGCCATCGACATCACTTTATGCTCTGCAATCCTATCCACGGAATTATCATGGTCAACTGTGGATGACCTTCATGGTAGTGACCACTACCCGATTGTGAAAGTAGAGATAGCAACTGAGGCTCAACCTGCTGAACCTAGGCTCTTAGAGCACAACATTTCAACAAAGTACTACAATAGAAGACTACGAATCCCTAACCAATAACAATACAATTGATGAACTCATTGATATATTCAATAATCACATCATCGATGCAGCGAACATCTCTATTCCTAAATCATCAGGCAAAATCTACCCTAAAACCGTTCCATAGTGGACCCCCGAATGTACCAATGCAATCAGAGAACGAAAAATAGCCCTACGCAGATACCAACGCAGCAAACTCATTGCAGATAAGATAGCCTACTGCAGGGCTCGTGCAATAGCTAAGAAAATTCAAAATGAATCCAAAATACTCTCATGGCAAAAATATGTATCTAAAATCAATATAAACACTCCAATGTCCAAAATTTGGAAGAAAATACGAAAAATCAGAGGAACATACCATAGCACCAAACCCCCATACCTCATCAAGAATAACCAGATAATAACTGACAGCGAGACGGTTGCTGAAATGATGGCAACTCACTATGAAACTATAAGCAGCAATAGAAACTACAATCAACAGTTCAGAAGATTGCAACGATCAAAAGAGCATACTATAAACTTCAAGACGCAACAAGATCTAAAATACAATAGCCCACTTACAATCATAGAATTCAAACGCATGCTCTCTCTATGTGGCAATTCTGCTACAGGAGAGGACAAAATAAGCTATAACATGATTAAAAACTCAGATGAAAGTAGCCAACACTTCTTATTATCAATAATGAACAAAATATTTGACTCCGGCATCTTCCCAACCAACTGGCGAACAAGTATTGTCCTATCATTTCCTAAACCTGGAAAAAAACCTACAATAGAAGAAAATTACAGACCGATATCCCTCACAAGCTGTGTAGGTAAACTCATGGAGATAATAATAAATGCAAGACTCACCATCATACTTGAATCCTCAAACCTCATCCCACCTCATCAATTCGGCTTCAGAAAAATGCACAGTACAATAGATGCACTATGCAAATTCTCCTCAGACATCCATAACGCTCTTAACCAAAAGGAACAGATTCTATGCGTCTCTTTTGACCTCCGCAAGGCTTATGACACCATCTGGAGACATGGAATTCTTAAAACCATTTATGAATTTGGCCTACGAGGAAAACTTCCAGTATATCTCCAACAATTTCTACAGAATAGATTATTCAAAACAAAAATAGGAACCTCATTCTCCCAAGACCACAGGCTGGAGCAGGGAGTTCCTCATGGCAGCGTCCTGAGCTGTACCCTGTTCTTAATTGCAATCAGTGGCATCCTTGATGCTACTCCTAATAACATCAATGCCATTCTCTACGTTGACGATCTCCTGATATACTGCCAAGGCAACTATAGACCATCCATGGAAAGAAGACTCCAAACTACAATAAACTCCATCAACCACTGGGCCACAACACATGGTTTCACCTTCTCCGCTCCTAAAACTAACTGTATCTACTTCCACCAAAAACGAAAATGGCAACTCCTTGCACATCTGATGCCCAATGGATCCATAATCCCTCATAGAGAATCTATTCGATACTTGGGCCTAATCTTCGATCACAAGATGACTTGGAGATAGCACATAAAAAGGATTAAAAATGACTGTATGAAGAGACTCGATATCCTAAAATACCTCTCCCACACATCTTGGGGATCTGACAGAGTGATCATGCTACGACTGTACAGGGCGATCATCAGATCCAAGCTAGACTATGGAAGCACCATATACTCCTCTGCTAAAGACAACATCCTAAAATTACTAGATCCAATCCACAATTCAGCAATCAGACTATGCAGTGGAGCATATAGGTCATCACCAATGATAAGCCTATATGCAGAGAGTGGTGAGAGCCCTTTGATTGCCAGAAGATCTCAATTGATAATGCAGTATTATGCAAGAACCCTCCAACTACAAACCTCTGCAGCCTACACATATGTTCACCAAGCACAAGATGACCATGACCTAAACCACTCAGTAACAAGCACTGCAAACCTTATCAGACAAAACTTAAACAATCTCCATTTGAATATCTCGACATTACCTTTCAAATTTTCCAACCAACCAACATGACAGATAAACCCAAACATCCTCTGTACAAAACATGACTATCCAAAAAAAAACTCTTGCGATAGCTACACAATGAGAAGCTACTTCAATGATCACTTCAGCCAGCACCATCACCATCAATTCCTCATCTACACTGATGGATCTAAGAGTGAGATGGGAGTCGGATGCTCTGCTGCCAGCCTGAGAGGATGTATCAAGATGAAGCTGATGGCTGAGAGCTCAATCTTTACGGCTGAGCTCTGCGGACTCCTATGTGCCCTGAAGATAATAGAATCAGTAAACCATGAAGAATTCATCTTGCTATGTGATTCACGTAGCGCGCTGAGTGTACTCCTACACTACGACTCCACTCACCCCTTGATCTCCAGAATAGTTAGAACTGTCATTAGATTACAAATGATGAATAAAAAGATTAAATTCTGCTGGTGTCCATCCCATGTGGATATCCCCGGCAATGAGAAAGCAGATAGGATGGCGGCAGAAGCCGCAACCCAGAACACCCCGATAATGAATCTGAAAATACCATACAAAGACTGGTACTCTATTATCAAAAAGAAAGTGAGAGGCGTGTGGAGAGAAGAATGGAGGAATGTACCCGTTAATAAACTCCGTTCTCTGAAGGAGACTGTAGATTGCTGGCCATCAAGTAACCAATCAAATAGAAAACACTCAATCATGCTAACCAGACTAAGAATAGGACATACAAAGATAACCCACCAACACCTCATGGAAAATAGAGAACAACCCTACTGTGATGACTGCATTGTACCACTCTCAGTGAAACATATAATAGCAGAGTGTCCAACACACTCGGACACTAGACGAAGAATATACCCAGAAGCAACACAGGAACCAAACGAAACAATGAAGCTAATACTAACCGAAAACAAAGACCAACCATATGACCTCCACAGACTGCTTCAATACATTAGACAGATTGGAATACTTGATGAAATAGTGTTAAAGGTCCTCTCCAGGCTCCGAGAAAAAAATGAGTTTATAACATAATATTATAGAACTAAGGTCTACGGTCATTATTCTGCAAACCGCATACAATTCGGTTAAGTATATATTTTATCATTTGTTTTTAAAGTTTTTTAGTACTCTGTGAGCAACACTTGAGCGAATCACTAATCTGATGCTCAAGAAGAAGATTGTACACTCTTTGTTATGATTACAAATTTTAATTTTATAAACAAACCATGCGTTTTCGGCAATTATTTAAATTATTTTAGATATTAATTGTTCCCTTAAGTATATAAACGTTTCCATTATAAGTTCATTCAATTTTATACCTTTACACGAATATTAAATGGATTTATTAAACCTAATACCTAGTTGACAATCAAAACAAATGGTGTACATTCTTTTTCTTCAGGCTGAAAATTTCTTAAATTAGAAAGTCGGAAGTAAAATAGGTTTTGTAGAGTTTTGATTATAAAAATCTTTAAAAGCATATAAAATTAAAAATATGCTACCAAATTCGATGCGGTTTGCAGTAAAATGATAAGGAACATTAGCCTCGTTGATTAAGGCAATAAAAATATTTGCTTGGAGTGGACCTTTAATAAAACCTGAATAAATGGAGAGTACGATGCGAAATAGGAAGCCCTGAAGCATCAAGAATACTAGCTTACATCAAGGTTCCAAGGTATCTTCATTTCCTCCTCCTCAACACCAGCCCAGTTCAAACACTTCCTTGTTTCCTTTATCCACTCACTTCCCCTCTGCTTAGCTACTCCCATCAATCTCCTCAGCATCCCATACTCTCTGCTCCACTCTACTCCTTACTGTTCCTATTCTCACATCTCCTCTCCTTCCAGCCGCAGCTACTCCTCTCAACGCCCCCAACATTCTCCTGTGTTTGAATTCTGTCCATCTTCTTCTTCCTCAACCCTACCACCTCCGCACCTTACAACACAGTGGGCAGTACCACCCCCTTACAGTAGTTCTTGCCTATAAGAACCTTATGGCAGCTTTTCTCAATAACTGGATATGTTAAGTTGCTCATCCATTTTGTATAAGCATAATAAATGGAAAATTGCACGAAAACTGGAAATATTCGATATATGTATTTAGGTGGCCCCCTACCAGGTCATTAGCCCCCCTTCCCCTATTAATTATATACATGTTGTCTTGATAACAACTCACAAAGTTGTTGTTACCCGAAATAGAGCTGCAACTGCTTTAGTGCCACAGTAGGAATAAGTAATATCAATTGAGGGATTTTTCTGACATTTTAGTGGTTTGGATCTATTACGATTTTATTATCATATCAATTGGCTAATAAACAATTTTTTTACAATTTTACGTTCTTCAATAGCATTTAATATGATTTTAGAGCGTTGCTGTTATGACGTCACGCACACACAGGGTACAGGAACAAAAAGGGTATAGTAACTAGTAGACGACGCAAAAATATGACGTCACCAAAACAACACATTTCTTGTTTGTGACCGAGCGGCTCATAATTCCTCGTAAATGCATGTTAATATCGAGAAGTTTGAAGTCATTTTATGAGGGTTTCGTGTAAAAGAAATGCAAAAATTGCGATTGATACTCAAAGTTAAATATATAGATATAATTCAATTGTGTTTTTATTGTTCATTTATTTTATTTATCTATAAGAAATAACTAAAATAAGGTCTTAAACATATACTACTTAAGAGCCTAAACTAGTGCTAGTTAACTGCTAAACTGTAGTTCCTATGAATAACAATTAAGGAATAAAACAATGGAAATACAATTCAACCAATGCCTAGTTATTGATTGACAAGAAATTTCGAAGTGTGGTCAGAGTCGCCATTTCCGGTCACGTCAAACTAGATTCGATGAGCTGATTACCATACCCTATATGTTACTGTGTCCTGAGTACTACGATGTAAGAGTTTGGAGAGACTTCGATAATTCAAACTAAATTAAAATTTCTCGGATCTTTCCCATTTAATGACCCTCCCCCCAATTTAATTTATATTAATTTTTTCTTATGTACTTTTGTCCATAGAATCTGAAAATCATAACCATTTTTGTAGAAGCTAATACTTTTTGAGATATGAGGGTTTGAAGTTATTTATTCCCTATGCATTACTGGAGGATTGAGAACTTAAAAAAAACTCTTTTCACGCTTTTTGGTCAAAGATAGCACCAGAGCTGGGCGTTCCGCAAGAATGTTCGCGAACCTTTATTCGCGAACCGGTTCGGACTGGAAAATGGGTTCGGACATTCGGATTCGGAACCTATTCAAAAACGGTTCGGACTTCAGTGTTCGGAACGTCTTTTTCGCAAGTCCGAACCTCCGTACCCGGGGAAAACTGACCTGTTCATTTAATTATGTTACGTTCTGAACATGTACCGTACCTCTCGGCTACTATTATATACATAGGTTTCTGCTTAACACTGAAGCGAAGAACATGCGTCTTTCCCCGATCTTCTTCCATTACGTTATTCATCCTTTCTTGAATAGCGGTAAGTTTTATAATAATCTTAACAAGTTAATTCTTTAATAACTGTTTATGTTCCCTCAAATCTCAATTAAAATTGCTTGAAATATGTAGAACTATAGGTAAGGTTATAAACGTATATATTAGGTAACATTACATAACACCCTACCCTAGTACCTTAACCGTTGGCTAACCAATCCTCATGGAAAAATACTAATAACTTAAGTTCAAGAACGATTTTAAAGCTGTCTTTTCAATAGTTTAATTTTTCGCATAAATACATACGATTAGACAAAAACGAAGGTGATAAATGGTAATATACTCATATTATGAGCATTTATTCAAATCTATAATAATATTAGGAATATATCAGAGATCTTTCCAGGCATTAGATGCAAGAGTTTGTTTGAGTACATAAGGGTGTATATTTCACTATAATCAGTTAACTGCAACTCTTATAGCGGCTTAGCGAGATCAAATATGTGCGAGAATAATTGCGCACACAAGCTTCGTACAATAACATCTTATAAATATAATTTGTTTCTTGTCTTGTTAGTTTTATTTTGAATGATAATTTTTTCTATTGCTTTTACTAATGTATGAAGTACTAAATATCAAATGAAGGTTTTTAAAGAAAAAATATTGAAATGACTCAAATGAGCTAACTTTTGACGGCTAAGTAGGTAGGCTGAACAGATAATTTAGAATCGAGTATTCGGCTATTCGCTTTACAATTGAATTGATTATAATTTATGTATAGGTATTATAATATTATGTGTATATAAATTATAATATAAATAACTTTGAGAAATATTCACAGTAATCTTCACTGTCTGTCCTTTCTAATATATTGAATAGAAGAAAAAGTTAAGCAAGCAAAAATACCATAATACGGTATCTATAGTACTTTCATATACCAACAAAATGCAAAAAGTTTTTATATCATCAGTTCTCTAGATAGAATTAATCAAAAATGTTGTTATATAAATGAAAAATTGAAAACTGATAGTAAAAACTTAAAACTTATTTAATTAGATACTTGGATACTTTAATATGGATACATTGTCTTGCATTGTTATGACGACAGAGTTGGTCTTATTTTTTCCTTGCATGAAATTCGGAGGTCAGAAGAAAATTCAGAATAACTTAAACTACGTATTGGAGTGGAGACTGGAGGGGAACTTTAAAGATACTTAATGCTCATTCAGTCATACTCAATGATACTAACTTATTAAGTATAGTAAGTACAGTGGAACTCCCTTATAGTGAACTCCTGTATAGTGAATCACGCTGAATATTAAAATCCGGTATAGCGAACTTACCTCTATAGTGAACATATTTAGGTTAGTCTACACAAATATTCGTAAGTTTTCTATGAATCTCTTTTTCCTATTTAGTAAATTCTCTAAATTAGTTGTATTTCATGAAATATCAGTTCTACCAGTCCAAATCCTCTATAATGTAGTCATATGAAGTCACAGTTATTATAAATATATAAATTTATTATATTAACCCTAATGAATTTGACGTATGTTTTATAGGCATGTATTTTTTAAATTACTTTATATATTTCATGTCATTTCTTTAAATTTACTGGCCTTTCTTTACTTTGTTGCTACATAAAAACCAACAATGTTTTTTAATTCAAAACTTAAATATTTACGTATCGGCGTAAATCAGCGTAACTTATTGAATTTATTGTACTTTAGTGACGTGTGGCAACGTAGAAATACAGATTGGTTACTCAATACGCAAGAATGTGTCCACGTTTTATGTAGTAGAGACAAATGCGCGAGCTGTGATTGGTTCACACTCCATCCAATAACAGTTCAGCTCACTCAGTTGCCAATCTCCTATATACCTATGTATTTATTTCTCCTTTTATATTCAATATTGTTACTTGAAAATTGGTACACATTAGTTTAGTACAAAAACTAACAACTTGTAAAAATACAGTAACGTAGGTTTATAAATAAGACACGTGTTTTTAACATAGAGTGAAACCTTCTCGTTGTAACTTGTTTCTGACAAATAGTTAGTATCTTGTTGAAAAAACAGTTTTTTATATATAGGTTGTCCTAATAGCCTTGGAAGCATAAGTTAGTAAAAGGGCCTAATATAAATGTGTAGACTGTAGTTCACTTTTATTTTTCTTAATTTTTAGATATGAAATATATACCTAAAAAATCAGAGGTTAGCTTACAAATGTTCGGACTAAATGTTTGGTTCGGAACAAATGTTCGGACCAAACTTTTCCAAATTGGGTTCGCTATACGGAGGTTCGGAACCCAAAATCGACGAAGATTCGGATTCGGAACCTAAAAAAAGGTTCGCGCGCCCAGCTCTGGATAGCACTAATGTAGTTTTTTGAATCCGCTAGTTTGTTGTACTGCACACTTCATGATTGATCAATGACTTGGCAGGGGGGTATGGGGGGGCAGCACGTCCCCATTACACATAACATATATCAATATTGAAGTAATAAATGGTAAATTTCACGGAACTGGAAATATTCAATACTAGAGTACTTTCCCGTTAAAAATAACGGGTCATCATCAATACCAATATATTACTCGTTATTAGGTTACTTTTAATAGATTCAATTATAATTAAATTTTCTGCATAGTTTAATTTATTTTATAGATAGGAAACAATAATTTTAAAAATTGAATAAAAACAGGGGAATTTAAATATCAAGTCAATATATTTCCGTGCGTATCATAGTTACATTCTTCATGTTTAATACCCGTCGTGTAGAAGCGGACACCAAATAAATGAACACACTAAGGAAATTATTAGTATAGATATGTATTTAGGGGGTACGACTAGGTCATTAATAAATCATGAATTGTGCAGTGAAAACTAGTGAAATTACATTAGGGCTGATCCACACCATCGCTCAGGTCACGCTCCACTCTCGCTCCAGTCACGGTCCGGTCTCATCCTTGTGCATACACATGTTCGGTCCGGTCACGGTCCGATCTCGCTCCCGTCCCTTCCGTATCATCTGATTTTGCAGTGATTATCATTACACTTAATTGATGGTGAACAGGATGAGAAAAATAAAAAAGTAGAGATTTTGAGTTCGTCCTATGCTAAAAGACAGGAAGTGTGAAGGATATCTACTCGTTGAATCCTCATCTAATAGATGATAAAGCTAAATTTTTCTATTATTTTCGAATGACTATTGGAACTTTTGAAAAAATCTGTCTAAAATAAAATTGAAAATGATTTTAGAAAAGAAAACATGCAAAACTGAAAACACAATCACTCCTAGAGAAAATAGTCTGTATATATAAGAATCTAGACTTCTAGAGTATAAGATAAGAAGTATTATATATATGTCACTCGCGTTTGACTGATCTGCAGCAATATTGACCGATTTCGCTCCACAATCTGTTGATCTATCGTTACTGCAGCCATCGACCGATAGCGCAACCAACGATCGATTGCTGCACGTTCGAATGATAAAGAATGTACTTAGTTTTGGCATCTAAATGGTATATTTAATAGGGATACCATCAACCGATTGTTACGCGTTCGATTGATGGTTACTCTATGAAATATAACAATTTTTTTGTTTAAAAAGACAATATCTTTCCATTGAAATCAAGACAATTAAATGCATAAACTAAAAAATTCCATATCATTTGAACGCGCAGAAATCTATTGATAGTTCCGCTATTGATCGATATATGCGATAAAATTTGCCAATTAGATGCATAAGCTTAAATAATCTTATTATTCGAACGCGCAACAATCGATAGATGGTTGCGCCATCGGTCGATGGCTGCAATAACGATTGATCAATAGATTGCGCAGTGAAACTGGTCGATATTTCAGATCAGTCAAATGCGCGTGACATATATATGTATAGTAATATTCAAGAAAAAGCACGCAAATAATAGAATTGGATCGCGACTGGAGCGTTGCTAATCCACACTGGCAGTGCCGCTCCGATCACGCTCCAGTCAAAATATCTTTGGATTGGATCGCGACCGGAGCGTTACTGGAGCGTGACCTGACCGGCACTGCCAGTGTGGATGCTCTAAGTGAAATGCATTAAAGAATATTGGACCGGACCGTGACTGGAGCGTGACCGGAGCGATGATATGGATTAGCCCTTACAGTTTCATGTAAAAAATCCATAGTGTTTTAGAAATTTCAATGAAAACACGAGTTTTTTCAAAGCTCTCCATCTTTCAGTAATACATAGGAAACTAGATTATGTGCACTCGGTAGAGCGCATACCTTCGCCTCTGCTTAGACCCGTTTTCTCCTAAAATTGAGGAAACTGCTAACTGTATAATAACCAATCGTCCCACCAAGTTTCATGCAATATGGTACAATACTTTTTGAGTTATAAATGACCTTGACCTTGACCTTTGACCGGATCGCTTCCAAAATTCTACCAGATCGTTCCTGGTCATTGACCAATTGTACATCAAATTTCAGACAATTTGGTTGAATACTTTTTGAGTTACAAATGGCCTTGATCTTGATATTTAACCTTTGACCCGATCACTCCCAAAATCTATCAAAATGGTTCCTGCATATTGATCAATCGTTCCACCAAGTTTCATGCTATATGGTTCGATACTTTTTGAGTTATAAATGATCGTGACCTTGACCTTTGACCGGATCACTCCCAAAAGACTAGCAGCAGGTCACTGGAGACGGACCAATCGTTTCACCAAATTTCAGGCAATTTGGTTGAAAACTTTTTCAGTTAAGCGAATAACAAGATGATAAATAAATTCCGATGAAAATATATCCTTCCGCAAGATTGCGAAGGTAATAAATATCTTTAAACTCTCATATCTTAAAAAGTATTAGTTTCTACCAAAAAAAAAACGGCTATGATTTTTGGATTTCCATGGACAAAAATACTTATAAGAAATAATATAAATTTTGAATATTTGATTATAAATTTTTATTGATTAATTTAATTATCTACAGAATAAATTCTATGAAATTTTACAAAATTTGAGACGGAATGACAATATTATCATTATAAAACTAGACAAAGGGAATGGTATCGTAATTTTGAACAAAACTGATTACAACCAGAAAATGAATACTATTTTTGAAGATAAATTAAAATTAGGAATGCAAGAGAAGATTGGTTTAAAGGAGGGGTGGGGGTAAAATCAAACATTTGTTAATATGTGTTTTAATGGACTCAGCATATTCAATTATGTATGATTACATAATCTGTTTATTTAAATAATACTTATTAAAGAACAGAAAATTTAATTTATTTTGAAAAACTGCCATCTAGTGACAAATAGCATAAGCTTTGCATGAATCATTGACGCCATCTTGTTTTATTACACGAACGTTGTGCAAAAAACGTTAGTATATCTGCTAGTAATATTATTATTTAAAACTCTAGAAACACTGTATTTGTTAGCTTATTGTATATAAATCCCAACTTCAGATATTTATAGCTTATTTCCGAAGATAAACAGACATTTTATAAACGTTCATGAAGATTGTTCTGGAACGTTTTGGAAATAATGTAAGCAGCGCCATCTATGAGATGATCGCATAAGCTTATGTTAACTAATAAAAACCCTATTTTCTCTGGAAATACAGTGATTAGAGACGAAATATTTCATATCCGTTACTAATCAATGTTTATTTATGATATTATGATAAAAGATTTGTTATGAAAATAAGATGCACCCATCTTTAAGGAAATGATCAAACAAGAAGACAAAATTAATAGGCTATCTATTAAATTAAGGAATAAAAAAAAAATTATTAATGATCAATATAATTATCTGCACTGTTCAGAATCTAAACCAGGAGAACTTTATGGATTACCAAAGGTACACAAAATTGGGGCACCAGTGCGACCTATTCTCTCGGCTATAGGGACTTCAGGATACAAAATTTCAAAGTTTCTCCTACCTTTACTAAAACCAATCAATATGTTCAGTTCAGGACCAATGTACAGTTCAGGACCCATTCTCTTTTGTTAAAGAAATTACTAAAATCAAGAATTCAAACTCATTATGCATGGCAAGCTTTGACATCAAATCTCTTTTCACCAATATACCTTTGGATGAAACCATCGAAATTGGTACCTCCTGTCTATTCGGACCAATGGTGCCTCTCAGTTTGTCTTCCTGTTTCTTCAAGCAGTTACTTGAGCTCGCTGTTAAGAATGTCCTCTTCCTTTTCAATGGTAAGTTATTTTCCCACTTTGATGGTGTAGGTATGGGAAATCCTCTTGATCCCACTCTTGCGAATGTCTTTTTATGTATTATTTTATTTTCATATGCGCCCAGGAAACAGAAACTTTTCTAAATACATAATTAATATAACAATTCTGTATTTTTTCTTACTAGATAATTTAATTTTAAAATTTCATTTCAATCATTGTCAAACGCGCCAAGCAAACAGAAAAGATCCAAAAATACAATTTCAACAACCAGGGAATAGTAAAAAGATGTAGTAAATTTTCTGAAGGGAAATCAGTTGTATTTTCTATCGGCTGAGACTCTGCCTATATACTTAGAGTACCTATTTCCTGCCTTATTTTCCCACGCAGAGCATATTGCATAACAGGTACAGTGGACCCTATAACCTAATTCAATGCATTTTTGTATGGAATAGAGTCTCATCTTATAGGTAACTAATAAAAGAATATCAATGGAATTTAAAAACAGAAGATCTTAATAAGGGACAATTGGTTGTTTAAGACACTCACAGTAATCGGGAAATGGGTGTTAACATTGAACAAATGAATACTTCAAAGAGTCAGATTAGTTTATGATCTATATTAAAACGCACTTTCCGAGTACTGAGACGTACCCATATTCTTCCTTTTAATTTTTTTCTTTAAGCTTTTCTGGAGAATTATTGGTCAGTTCTAATTAAATGTTATTGAAATTATTATTAATTACTATTGAAATTACCATTAATTACTATTGTAATTACCATTAATTACTATTGTAATTATCATTAATTACTATTGTAATTATCATTAATTACTATTGAAATTATTATTAATTACTATTGAAATTATTATTAATTACTATTGAAATTACCATTAATTACTATTGTAATTATCATTAATTACTATTGTAATTATCATTAATTATTATTGTGATTATCATTAATTACTATTGAAATTATTATTAATTACTATTGAAATTACCATTAATTACTATTGTAATTATCATTAATTACTATTGTAATTATCATTAATTATTATTGTAATTATCATTAATTACTATTGTAATTATCATTAATTATTATTGTAAATATCATTAATTATTATTGTAATTATCATTAATTACTATTGTAATTATCATTAATTACTATTGTAATTATCATTAATTACTATTGTAATTATCATTAATTACTATTGTAATTATCATTAATTATTATTGTAATTATCATTAATTATTATTGTAATTATCATTAATTACTATTGTAATTATCATTAATTACTATTGTAATTATCATTAATTACTATTGTAATTATCATTAATTACTATTGTAATTATCATTAATTACTATTGTAATCATCATTAATTACTATTGTAATTATCATTAATTACTATTGAAATTATCATTAATTACTATTGTAATTATCATTAATTACTATTGTAATTATCATTAATTACTATTGAAATTATCATTGATTACTATTGAAATTATCATTGATTACTATTGAAATTATCATTAATTACTATTGTAATTATCATTAATTACTATTGTAATTATCATTAATTATTATTGTAATTATCATTAATTACTATTGAAATTATTATTAATTACTATTGAAATTACCATTAATTACTATTGTAATTATCATTAATTACTATTGTAATTATCATTAATTATTATTGTAATTATCATTAATTACTATTGTAATTATCATTAATTACTATTGTAATTATCATTAATTACTATTGAAATTATCATTAATTACTATTGTAATTATCATTAATTACTATTGTAATTATCATTAATTACTATTGAAATTATCATTGATTACTATTGAAATTATCATTGATTACTATTGAAATTATCATTAATTACTATTGTAATTATCATTAATTACTATTGTAATTATCATTAATTATTATTGTAATTATCATTAATTATTATTGAAATTATCATTAATTACTATTGTAATTATCATTAATTACTATTGAAATTAT
>CANNZV010005152.1:0-30679 GCA_947561585.1 Caprella mutica | reverse complement strand
GGGGTGTATTGATAGCCCGGGAAGTTTTTATTTAAGACCGATTGGGTATCTGCTGCTAAGTCTTGCTGCCCTAAATGGGTATAGGCCTCTATCATTACCGCTAACGCGTCAGGTACCGCTGGCGTTTCCTGCATATTCTCAACCACGTAACGACCTCGGTTGGCGGCTGCGACAAACGCTTCACGTTGAATATAGTAACGGGCTACATGGACTTCATATGCGGCCAAACGGTTTTTTAGGTACACCATACGTTTTTGTGAGTCGGGCGCATATTGGCTATCAGGGTAACGGTTAACCAGTGTTGAGAAGCTTTCAAATGAGTCAAGTGCGGCGCCTGGGTCTCGTTGTGTTTCATCAACCGGTAAATATTGTGTTATCCATGAGATGTCTTGCTCAAATGAGGTGAGTCCTTTGAGGTAATATGCGTAGTCGATATTTTCATGGTTTGGGTGTAAACGAATGAACCGGTCTGCTGCCGCACGAGCGGCTTCTGGCTCGTAGCTATTATGGTAGGCATAGATCAGCTCAAGCTGAGCCTGTTCGGAAAAACGCCCAAATGGATAACGGGCTTCAAGTAACTGTAATTTTTCGATGGCGAGATCATAGTTTTCCTGATCCATCGCGCTCATCGCTTCTTGGTAAAGCTGTTGCTCAGGGAATATCCGGTACCTCTTGGATATCCTCAAACCATGAGCATGCTGTTGTCATAACGCAAAAACAAAGCAATAATAAGTAATTTGGTCATTCGCATCTTTTATTAATCCCAGTGTAGTCTCGGGCCCGAACGGTTATACTGGGCTCAAAGAGGCTATAAGCAATTCAACGGCCTATTTAAACACAACTGGTTGGGCCTGTTAACACACTCAGGCCTACAATTAAGAAAGTTCTGCTAGGTTCTGATGTCTGACCAAATACAACTACAAGCCACAAGTGGGAAATGATCTCGTTGGTAAACGACTTGATCAAGCGGTAGCGCAGCTATTTCCAGAGTATTCACGTTCTCGTCTTCAAGGCTGGATCAAAGATGGGTCATTGACGGTTGATGGCGTTGTAAAGCGTCCGCGTGACAAGTTATTTGGTGGCGAGATAGTCGCTATTGATGCTGAGCTTGAGAAGATCGAAGATCACCAGCCACAAAATATCCCGCTGGATATCGTTTATGAAGATGATCATATTCTGATCGTTAATAAGCCCGCAGGTTTAGTGGTGCACCCCGCCATAGGTCATCGTGACAGTACGCTATTGAATGCACTACTTTACCATTGCCCAGAGATAGCCCAAGTGCCTAGGGCCGGTATTGTCCATCGGCTTGATATGGATACGACAGGGTTGATGGTTGTTGCGAAAAACGATCATGGCTCAAACCGAATTGGTAACCACAACTGCAAGAGCGCTCTATGGGGCGCGAATATGAAGCGGTTGTGAATGGTGTGATGACGGGGGGAGGTATGGTAGATGAACCGATGGGACGTCACTCCAAACACCGTCAAAAGATGGCCGTTGTTGGGGTAGGTAAGGAAGCGGTTACCCATTATCGCGTGCTGAAAAAATTACGTGCCCACACGCATATTCGTTTAAAGCTCGAAACGGGCCGTACCCATCAGATTCGAGTACATATGGCGCATATTAATTACCCTCTTGTGGGCGACCAACTGTATGGCGGTCGTTTTCGTCTGCCGAAAGGGTGTAGTGATGAGATGTTAAAGACCTTACGTGATTTTAAGCGTCAGGCTTTGCATGCGAAAAAGCTAGAACTCTGGCACCCTCATAGTGGTGAGTTAGTCTCTTGGGAGGTCGATCTGCCTGATGACTTTCAGCATTTGCTGCAAGTACTTACCGCGGATGCGGATGCATCCACCGATGAGATTTGATTGATTGTGGAATTTATAACCGCTCAATGGGATGCGCCTAAGCGCGTTCACGCCTTGACAACGACGCGCATTGGCGGTGTTAGTGAGGGTGTGTATCAAGGATTAAACCTTGGTGATCATGTATCAGATCGTGAATGCGATGTTCAGACTAATCGTCAGCAGTTAACAGCGATATTGGGTTTGGCCCGTAGACCGCAATGGTTATCACAAGTGCATGGCGTTGAGTTGGTTAAGGCGATTGATGATGGCGTTAAGCGTGAAGCGGATGCCTGTTGGACCGATGAGCGCGGATTGGCGTGCGTTATTATGACGGCGGATTGTCTACCTGTTTTTTTTAGTAATCGTGAGGGTAGTCAAGTAGCGGTAGCGCATGCGGGTTGGCGAGGATTGCTGAATGGCGTATTGGAAAAGACATTAAGTGTTTTCCATGATCCTGCGGATCTACATGTTTGGTTAGGGCCGGCTATTGGGCCTTACGCTTTCGAGGTGGGTCGTGACGTTTATGAGCAATTTTGTAGCTATAGCCCAGAGGCGCAAACGGCGTTTACACCTCTGATAGGTCGTGAGGGTAAATATCTAGCTGATATTTATCGTTTAGCAGCGCTGCGTTTAAAGCATGCAGGTGTGGTTGATGTTACGTCTTCTGATCTGTGTACATATTCTGATGCTGAGCGTTTTTACTCCTATCGTCGTGATGGCGAGACTGGGCGTTTAGCCAGTTTGATCTGGATTGAGTAACCTTTGAGTTGACGTGAATGTAAAAGCTTTCTTGGGAGATGAGTTTGCTTGATGTGACCGCAAGACCGGCATCGTTTGTGGAGCTTAATACAGTGATCCCGAATGTAGTGGTGGAGCTTAAATATTTCACAGGTGATAACTTTGTCGGTTCTCGAGTTAACGGCTACGAACGCGAGGTTTGCCTGATAACACACCCGGCCGCACAAGCGCTTTTGAGGGTTCAGCATGAACTCGCCAGTTTTGGTTTAGGCCTTAAAGTGTTTGATGCGTATCGTCCGCAAAGGGCTGTAGATCACTTTATTGATTGGTGTCGAGAGGTTGGTCCTTGCGCTACGCAGTCACGTTTTTTTCCAGATTTAGCTAAAGAAGAGCTTTTTAGTAAAGGCTATTTAGTGCGCTACTCAAGCCATAGTCGTGGTAGTACCGTTGATCTGACGCTTATTGATTTAGTCAGCCAAACAGAGCTTGAGATGGGGACTGAGTTTGATTTTTTTGGGCCTGAATCATGGATTGATCATCAGCAGATACCACGCCAGGCAAGAGCTAATCGGATGTTATTGCAAAAGCTGATGATGCAACAAGGTTTTGTACCTTACCATCATGAGTGGTGGCACTTTACCTTGCAGGGTGAGCTTTATACACGGATACCTATTTCGATTTTCTAATTGCATAGCGAAGGTGAGCAAGCCCACCATGTTATATGTTTATAAGGCCATACCCACTGTGTTGTGTGGCTAAATCACGCACCTTTTTCCTCCCTACGCCTGATAACTCCCCTCTATTGCTGGTACCCCTCCCGTTTTATTGATACTGGAGTGAGTGAATAAAATGGCCCTTTTAGAGCCCTTATTTACTGGGGTGTTATTTAAATCCTTCTTTCTACGGCAATCCCCACCGTCTTCCACTATATTAGTATTATTGAATAGTTGTTTTTTTGTTTGAGCATGTAGCGGTGAGCGCCAGCGCAATTAACTTGCAACTTTTCTTGTTTAGGCTAAGAATTAGCTTGCTTCAAACGTACCTCCCCACCTTAAACGCTATAAAGTGGCTACCACGGATATGGCTCAGGTATAGTTAATCTGTTCTGTGTAACAGTGTTCTATTGCTTCGTTTTGTATGCTGAAGCTATAAGGGATTAATAATGACTGATTATAAAGTTTTATTCACAGGCTCGGTGTGCTCAGGTAAGACCACGGCCATTCGCTCATTAAGCGACATCGAAACGGTTGATACGGATGCCAGAGTCAGTGACTCGGCTATTCGCCGTAAGCGAAAAACCACAATTGCGATGGATTACGGGGTACTGGATTTATCGGATGACGCTCGCTTGCACCTTTATGGAACACCGGGGCAAGAGCGCTTTAAATTTATGTGGGAAGTGATGATGAGTGACTTAGTGCATGATGCTGAGGGGCTGGTCTTGCTGGTGGATAATACGCGGAACGACCCATTTAAAGATATCCGTTTTTATGTGGAAGAGTTTCGTGACTTTATTGTTCGTCGTCGCTTAATTATTGCCGTTACCCATTCGGATGAACAAGCTGAACCCGATCACGATTATTATATGCAAGAACTGAAGGCGATGGGGTTGTTTACGACGGTCATCTTTATTGATGCTAGGGACCCCTCTTCGGTGTTAAAAATCGTTAAAGAGTTGGTTGGGCATAGGGAAAAAGAGATCGCTTGGTCGGAACTGGAAGAGCGCTTGGCTGTAAATAGTTCGATGCCTCAAGTCACCGAGGAAGAGCATGAGTCTTCTAGCGCTGACATGAGTGAGAATGTCACCCTCCTTGACGCCGCAATGAATACCCGAGGTATAACGGGGGCTATTCACTTAGGCGCGGACCGTAAAGTGCTTAGCTCTAATGTAAGCAGTAAGCAAAATAAAGAGTTGCTTCGCCTCCATGATCAATCTCGTGACTGCATTAGAGACGAAAGCGTCTTTCTTAGGGCATATAGACGACCTGGTGTTATATGGGCCGCAACAAGAAACCCTATCGGTTTTTGTGGAAAAAGAGCAAGCACTGGGCTTGTGTTCTGATAAAGAGTTAAGTATCAATGTAGTTAAACAGCAAGCGATGGATCTTTTGCAGTGGAGTCAGCGATGAACGAATTGCTCGGTACAGTCGATAAAGAGAATATTGTTGAGAGTAGTTGCTTCTTGGAAGGTAAAGAGGTGACCGCGTCCTCTTTTTCTAAAGCGAATCGACATTACGAGACCGTTGCAAGACAGACCTTTAGCTATATCTTTTTAAATGTAGGGAAGCATAAAAGTAAGCACAATGAGGCGCATTTAGAGATAGGTGATAAGCGTTTAAGCGGCTTTCTGCTCAAGGCGAATCGGGTGTTGGTCTGCTTGTCGGCGAAAGATACCAATATTGTTGATGTGCGTGCGCATGTTCAACAGGTTCAGCGTTTAATGTTAAAGGCTGAAGTAGATCGAATGCTCGCTTAATTGAGCGTTAGCTTGATTATAGACCTCTATTTTTCTGTTCCTACCGGTAGGTCTTCGACTTATTCGTCATATCAATACATGATTAAGCATGCGATAAATGCCGTACTCTCGATAAAAATCTGAATGTTTTTTGAGGTGTTTTAGTTTCTGTTCAGCTCGATCTGGCTACACTATCAATATTCCTCTGACATAAGGACAGTATGCATGAAGGATTATAAGATCCTATTCACAGGGTCGGTTTGTTCAGGTAAAACGACAGCGATTCGGTCAGTGAGTGATATTGAAACACTGGATACAGATGCGCAAGCCAGTGATGTAACCGTTCGGCGTAAGAAAAACACCACCATCGCAATGGATTATGGTGTGTTAGATTTAAATGATGATACCCGTGTCCATCTGTATGGAACGCCAGGACAAGAACGATTCCGCTTTATGTGGGATATGTTAACCAGCGAATTTGCTCACGACGCCATTGGTATGGTGTTATTGGTTGATAACACCCGCAAAGACCCTTTCCGAGATATCCGCTTCTACGCTAAAGAGTTTGGCGATTACCTGCGCCAACGCCGATTAATTATTGCCGTTACTCACTCCGATGTGGAGCCTTCCCCTGATTACAACCGTTACCTAAGTGAGTTAAAAGGCTTAGGTGTGATGACAACGGTTATGTTCGTCGATGCCAGAGACCCCCGCGCTATATTGGGGGTGATTGAAGAGTTGATTTCAGCGGTAGAAAGAGAGATCGATTGGGATAAAGTATCTGATCGCTTGCTTGATACAAATGGCTTTTCGCTTGATTTCTATAAGCCCCTCTATGAAGAAACACTCCTCGATGCTGCGATGAATAAACGCGGGGTTTTAGGCGCGATGCATCTAGGGGATGCCCATGATGTATTGTGCTCAAATATAGACGATGCCTCCGTTAAAACATTACTACTGAATATTGACCGGCTCACGGGCGCTATTTCCGACAAGGCGAGTTTTATGGGGGCTGTGAATAACGTTGTTTTAGCGGGACCTGATGTTGATACCTTATCGGTTTTTAATGATCAGAATCAGGCCCTCTGTTTACGTTCAGATAAAGCGATATCGCTGCCGGTATTAAAACAGCAAGCGAGTGACCTGTTGCAATGGAGTATCGAAAATGACTATATGGCATGATATGCAGGCGGCGGGTTTAATTCATTGCGGCTGCGTATTACTGAATGGGGAGGTGCAGCACTCCTGTTTTCCTGCTGAGTCTAAAAAACAATTGGCGGTTGCTAAGCAAGCACTCATGTATGTTTTTCGTTCGGTGGATAAAAGCGATAAGGGTTATGATGAAGCACATATCGAGATAGGCGATGCCTTGTTTAGTGGCTTTAAGCTAGATTCTGATAGGTTGCTGATTTTTTTGAGTGAACATGACACGAACACATTACAGATCCGTCAGTTTATTGATGACAATAAAGAACGCTTTCTACAGCTGTAAAGATAGCCTGCCTCGCTTTAATATAAGAATTATCTAATTTTTGTTTGCTCAGCTCTTGAAGCGAACCACTTCCACCCTCATATCATTGGTATAGATAAATTATTTAATCATCCTATCCTTTATAACGCGAGGATAATCGGTGTATTGGATTAACCAGCGGAGGGCATATGCGTCCAGATAAATTTACATCCCAATTGCAAGAAGCTCTGGCAGACGCGCAATCTTTGGCTGTAGGCAGAGATCATAATTATATTGAACCTGTTCACTTATTACATGCGTTGTTAGAGCAGAAACAAGGCAGTGCTGTGCAGTTATTAGCCCAGGCGGGTGCAGATATGCAGCGCTTGAAGAGTCTGACAGCGCAATACATTGATCGCTTGCCGAGTGTGCAAAATCCTGATGGTGAGATTCGTTTTTCCTCAAGATGTTGCGCGCGTTTTTAACAAAACAGATAAGATCGCCCAACAGCGGGGTGATCAATATATCGCTAGCGAGCTTCTTCTCTTAGCATTACTCGATGATAAATCAGATGCAGGTAAAGCACTGCGTGAATCGGGTGTTAGTAAAGATCGATTAGAAGCGGTTATTAATCAAATGCGTGGAGGGGAGTCGGTGCAAGATCCTAATGTAGAAAGCAATCGTCAGTCTTTAGATAAATACTGTATCGACCTCACAGAGCGCGCGGAATTAGGCAAATTAGATCCTGTTATCGGCCGTGATGATGAGATTCGTCGGACGATTCAGGTGTTACAGCGCAGGACTAAAAATAACCCCGTGCTTATCGGTGAGCCGGGTGTGGGTAAAACAGCGATTGTTGAAGGGTTGGCCCAGCGTATTGTGAATGGTGAGGTCCCTGAAGGCCTTAAACGTAAAAAGGTGCTTTCGCTTGATATGGGCTCATTAATCGCCGGCGCTAAATTTCGCGGTGAATTTGAGGAGCGCTTAAAAGCGGTTTTAAATGAGCTTTCTAAGCAGGAAGGTCAAGTCATCCTATTTATAGATGAGTTGCACACCATGGTTGGGGCAGGCAAGGGCGAAGGCTCTATGGATGCCGGCAACATGTTAAAACCTGCGCTAGCGCGTGGTGAGTTGCACTGTGTAGGTGCCACAACGCTGGATGAGTACCGTCAATATGTGGAAAAAGATGCTGCACTAGAGCGTCGTTTCCAAAAAGTGATTGTGGATGAGCCGATGAGGAATCCACCATTGCGATTTTACGTGGACTAAAAGAGCGTTACGAAATTCACCATGCGGTAGATATTACCGACTCAGCCATTATTGCAGCCGCTAAGCTGTCGCAGCGATATATCACCGATCGTCAACTGCCTGATAAAGCGATAGACCTGATCGATGAGGCGGCGTCCCGTATCCGTATGGAGATGGACTCTAAGCCAGAGGATATGGACCGTTTAGAGCGCCGTTTAATCCAATTGAAGATGGAGCGAGAGGCGCTTAAAAAAGAGAAAGATGCCGCAGCTAAACAGCGCTTACACGAGCTGGAAGATACCATCGCTAAAGTTGAAAAAGAGTTTTCCGATTTAGATGAAGTGTGGAAAGCTGAAAAACTAGCGTTGCAGGGCTCGCAAAAAGTTAAAGAAGAGTTGGATCAGGCGCGTATTGAGCTGGAAAAGTTCACGCGAGCGGGTGATCTACAAAAAATGTCTGAACTGCAATACGGTCTAATTCCTGAGCTAGAGAAGCAACTTGCTGCCGCAGCAGAAGCGGAAGAGGAAGGACAGCCAGAGACTAAATTACTTCGAAATAAAGTGACCGAAGAAGAGGTGGCTGAAGTTGTCTCTCGGTGGACGGGGATTCCGGTCAACCGTATGTTGGAGGGTGAACGGGAAAAACTACTTCGTATGGAGGCTGAGCTGCATAAGCAAGTGATCGGGCAAGATGAGGCCGTGATTGCTGTCTCAAATGCGGTACGCCGTTCACGCGCGGGGTTATCTGATCCGAATCGCCCTAATGGTTCATTTCTGTTCCTTGGCCCTACAGGGGTCGGTAAGACCGAGTTGTGTAAAGCCCTCGCGAGCTTTCTTTTTGATACGAAAGACGCGATGGTACGCATCGATATGTCTGAGTTTATGGAGAAGCACTCCGTTGCTCGTTTAATCGGTGCGCCTCCGGGCTATGTGGGTTATGAAGAAGGGGGCTACCTGACCGAGGCCGTGCGGCGTAAGCCATACTCTGTCTTGCTGCTGATGAGGTAGAAAAGCACATCCTGATGTCTTTAATATCCTATTGCAGGTGTTGGAAGATGGTCGTTTAACGGATGGGCAGGGGCGCACTGTTGATTTTAGAAATACGATTGTCGTCATGACGTCAAACTTGGGGTCTGATCTGATTCAGAACTTCAGTGATGACGACGATTATCAGCTCATGCATAACGCGGTAATGGAATCGGTGGGTATGCATTTCCGCCCTGAGGTGATTAACCGTATAGACGAGGTCGTTGTGTTCCATAGCCTGAAGAAAAGTCAGGTGGCAGGCATCGCAACTATCCAGCTTCAGCATTTGCAGGATCGCTTAGCCGAACGGGAGTTTAAAACTCACGTTAACCAGCTCCGCGATGGACAAATTAGTGGAGGTTGGTTTTGAGCCAGTGTATGGGCCGCGGCCTTTAAAACGTGCGATTCAACAATGGATAGAAAACCCGTTGGCGCAGCAGATACTGGCGGGTAAATACCTTCCCGGTACTGAAATTGCGGTAGATACAGAACAGGGCGAGTTCGTTTTTAGATAACCCTGTTCCCCACGGAGAAAACCGTTAAGCCTGCGAACTTACCTTCGCAGGCTTTTTTATTTGCGCTGATCCGCTATGCTAAACGCCTGTTATTCTGATTTAGATAAGGTAAAGCTTCGATGCGCTTAGGGTTTATTGTTTTTTTATTTCTCGCGGGGTGTGCAGCACAAAAGCCACAAGAGCAGACTCAACCGATTGCAAAAGTGACCACGGTCATTCCCATTAACATAGGGGGGGCTACACCGTATGCCTATTCAGCTTATGCTGATTATCTATCGCCTCTCTTATCTAATTTGAACCAAGAACCGTTTTATCAATTAAGTAACCCCCAATTATTAGTTAATGCCTACCGTTATCATGATCAAATCGGTGCGGCTGACCCACGTAAAACGATCTATACATTTAAGAGCACAACAGATGATAGCTGGGGTTATGTTACAACCAGCGTAGGCCGCTCACCGATTGCCAATGGGTTTGTTATTGAAGGGAGTGCTTTAGGGACGGTATATGCGTTAGTGCTTAAGCAGACCAAACTTTGTTTAGCGACTCAAGCGAAAGGTTTGCCGGTGTTTGCAAATGGGCGTTGGCTGTTTAATGAGTCCCCCGGTTTTTTTGAATGCACAGGGTTAACCAATACGCGTATCTATAAAGTGGGTTCAGGTTTGCCGGGGCTACTAGGGCCTTACTTTGATGATAAAGATACCGTGTTTGTTTTTCGCTCACAGGGGCAGTTACAGCGGGTTGCGGTGGCGCTTAAACAGCAGTTTCCTCAACTCAGCGTGCCCGATATTAGAAACTGATGTGTGCTTTTGTAATCGACTCAACTAGACTGAAAACGTTGTGTTTGTTATACCTGACAGGCTTACATATTTTTTTGTATGGGTTAACCGCCCAGTTTCAGTTAACGGGTTGTGTTGTAGAGGGAAAGAATGAGTCAAATTAAGGTGCTGATTGTAGATGATGCCCGCTTTATACGTGATCACGTTTCACGCATTGTAAGAGAACACTTTCCTGACTATCACATTGATTCCGCTGAAGACGGTGAAGTTGGTCGAAAATTGATGAGCGCGCAGGGGTATGATCTCATTCTTTGTGATTGGGAGATGCCTGGCATGTCCGGATTAGATCTTCTGCAGTGGGCGCGTAAGCAAAGTAGTTATGCCGATATCCCGTTTATTATGATTACGAGCCGCGGGGAGCGTGATTATGTTTTAAAAGCGATTCAGGCGGGTGTTAATGACTACATGGGTAAACCGTTTGAGGATGCGCAGTTAGTCGAGAAAATTAAAAAATATGTGGGTAAGCGCTTTGAGACAAGTGCTGAGTCTCGTCGTAAGGCGGCCCAAATGTTAGCGGCGGGTCAAACCGCAGCGGTGGCCAAAAAAGCGAAAAAGCCAAAAGGTCTAGCGCAGTTACGTGTGGCTGCGGGCGTGCTTCGTTGTGCGATTAAAGAGGTGACACTACAGTCGGTACAGGTGGTGGTAAAACGGGAAGATGGTATCCCACAGTTGCTTGAGCAGTCGGTGGTGGATATCGAGCAAGTAAGCGGTAACAGTGTTGCTCAGATGAATGGCTTTATCTCGGGTTTGCACGCTAATGAGAAAAGTACGCAAACAAACTTTATTAGCGTTGATATACAGTTTGTTGATAATGACCCCGAGAAGCTCGAAGTGTTAACCCATTATATTGCCAGCCTGACTAAAAATCCGAGTTAGTGCTGAAGGTGTTTTTGCATAGTAAAGGCTGCGATGAAGCAGCCTTTAAGTCAATGAATAGGCGTCGATCGTTCGCTTAATATAGTGCCTTCTCATCTTTAATAACGTCGATCAGCACTTCAAGGAAAAGGCGATCAGCTTCGCTGTGTTCTAGCGGTATTTTAATGTTCGTGACTGATGATAGTTCATCCGCGATAACCACTGCTGCATTATCATCATTTATATGTTCTCGTGCTATTTTTAGCGCCGTTTCACAAATCTCGGGTTCAACAAGCACTTTTCGTATGAACGACATCAGTTCGTTAATCACGCGCTCTTTGTTCTTAATCTCAGCAATACTCATAGGGATCTCCTGTAAACGTATGGTCGAAGTGGGTCGGTTATTAGCACTTCGTCTCTGAGCTTTTTATAGCAAAACTATAACTCGATCTGCTTGTTCTGGATAGCATCTTGCCATAAACAGGCCGAATACGGCTGTTTTACCACCTTTTGGTTGAAAAAATAAACCGGTCTAGGCTACAATTACCGCCTCGAATTTTGAGGCCTTGAGTATGTAGGTAACCCCGAAACTCAGGGAGACTGCTTTCTGTGAGCCGTTTCTCAAAGGTCTGTCGGTTAGGCGATCCCTAACACTGGCACACACCCGAACGTGAACCTTCGGCTCTACCCCTGGAATGGTTCAGAGTGAGATCGCTAGAGAGTCAAAAAATATTGTCTGGTACAGGCACGTTCAACGTTACAGAAACAAAAACTGTTAATTTCGTCAGTAACGAGACACTGACGTCGTTAGAGGGTGAATAAAGTGGAATTACTTTCAGGCGCAGAAATGGTTGTTCGCGCACTTCGTGATGAAGGCGTTAAATTTATATACGGATATCCTGGCGGTGCATTACTGCACATTTACGATGCGATCTTTACACAGGATGACGTCGAACACATTTTGGTCCGCCACGAGCAAGCTGCTACTCATATGGCAGATGCGTATGCACGTGCTACCGGTAAAGCCGGTGTTGCACTTGTTACTTCAGGTCCAGGCGCTACCAATGCCGTTACAGGTATTGCTACGGCTTACATGGACTCAATCCCAATGGTTGTTCTTACAGGTCAGGTTATGTCACACCTGATCGGTGAAGATGCTTTCCAAGAAACCGATATGATCGGTGTCTCGCGTCCTATCGTGAAACACAGCTTCAGTGTTCAGCGTCCGGAAGATATTCCAGAGATTATAAAGAAAGCGTTCCATATCGCTGAGAGTGGCCGTCCAGGCCCCGTTGTTGTCGATATCCCTAAAGATATGACAACACCCACAGAGCGTTATGAGTATGAATACCCTAAGAGTGTCAAAATGCGCTCTTACAACCCTATCTCTAAAGGGCATTCCGGCCAGATTAAAAAGGCTGTGGATATGCTGTTGGCTGCCAAGCGTCCTGTTATCTATGCGGGCGGTGGTGTCATTATGGGTAATGCGAGTCAAGAGTTGATCGCACTTGCTAAAGAGTTAGGTTGCCCCGTTACAAATACGCTGATGGGCTTGGGTGGTTTCCCAGGTACTGACCCTCAGTTTATTGGTATGTTAGGTATGCATGGTAGCTATGAAGCTAATATGGCGATGCATCATAGTGATATGATTTTAGCGGTCGGTGCTCGCTTTGATGACCGAGTAACGAACGGTACCGATAAGTTTTGCCCAACGGCAAAAATTGTTCATATTGATATTGATCCAGCATCGATCTCAAAAACGATTAAAGCCGATGTGCCAATCGTAGGGCCTGCGCAAGCGGTCTTAAAAGAGATGTTAGAGCAACTGCAAGCGGCGAAAAGCACGCCATCTGCTGAAAGCCTGAAAACATGGTGGGAGCAGATCGAAGAGTGGCGTGGTCGTCACGGCGGTCGTTATAACACCAATGACTCAGAGCTCATGAAGCCTCAACAGGTTATTGAGATGCTGAGTAAAGTTACAAACGGCGATGCTTATGTTTGTTCTGACGTAGGTCAGCATCAGATGTTTGCTGCTCAGTATTATAAGTTCAACAAGCCTAACCGTTGGATCAACTCAGGTGGTTTAGGCACGATGGGCTTTGGTTTGCCTGCTGCGATGGGCGTTAAGCTTAACTTTCCTGATGAGGAAGTGGTTTGCGTAACAGGTGAAGGTAGTATCCAGATGAACATTCAGGAGCTATCTACCATTAGCCAATATGGCATCCCTGTAAAAGTTATCTGCTTGAATAACCAATCCCTCGGTATGGTGCGCCAGTGGCAGGATATGAACTATGAGTCCCGCCATTCTCAGTCCTATATGAAGTCATTACCTGATTTCGTGAAGCTGGTGGAGTCGTACGGTCACGTAGGGATTAAAGTTGAGCGTTATGAAGATCTGGAAGGGGCGATGCGTGAAGCGTTTGCCATGAAGGATCGTATGGTATTCATGGATATCGCTGTAGATCCGTTTGAGCACGTTTACCCTATGCAGGTACCGCGTGGTTCTATGCGTGATATGTGGTTAAGCAAAACGGAGAGAACATAATCATGCGTCATATAATTTCTGTATTGATGGAAAACGAACCGGGCGCATTGTCCCGTGTAGTTGGATTGTTCTCTCAGCGCAACTTCAATATTGAGTCGTTAACCGTTGCACCGACCGAAGATGAGACGTTGTCTCGTTTGACGGTGACAACGATTGGCGATGACCGTGTGGTTGAGCAGATCACTAAGCAGCTAAATAAGCTGATCGATATCGTAAAGGTTGTTGACCTGACTGAGGGCGACCACCTTGAGCGTGAGCTTATGATGATCAAGATGAAAGCGAATAATGGTTACTGTGCGCGCTGAAATTAAGCGTACGGCAGATATCTTTCGTGGCACCATCATTGATGTAACACCCAATACCTTTACCGTACAGTTGGTAGGTGCCAAGCAGCAAGCTAGATGCATTTATCGAAGCCTTGGGTACCGCTAATATTATGGAAGTGGTGCGTTCAGGTGTATCGGGTATTGCACGTGGTGAGAAAGTTCTGAGCGTATAAATTCAGACAACGTTAGAATCAAGCGGCATCTGGTAACGGGATGCCGCTTTTTTTATGCCACAACCATATGTTTTGGTGGCGTTTTTAGCCTAGAGATCTTTAGTTATTATTGGAGAGGTGGCTGGTAACTGACCGAATGTTAGGCAATAAGGAGTTGTTTAAGCTCGGATATTTTCTCGCGAGAGATATCTAAATCAACTTTAATTGTCGTGTCGGCAGCGCGTCTTCGGGTCGTGTGATGTTTATCACAAGCAGATTTGCGGCGTTCAGGGCCGGGGTAGTTCACACGCTGTTGCTGAACAAACCAATCCTCAGCATGGTTAAGTGTGGGGAAGTAGGGCTAACTTACCCGCATCCTTCTCATACCAGTAATAAACAAATTGGTAGTTACGAAAGTCTTTGATGAGTTTAGGCATAATTTCTACAGCAGTGATACAAGGTATGTCTCTGTATTGTATCTGTAGAAAGCTGAACAAAAGCTGATAATTTTACAGGTTTATAAAATCTCGTATAAACCTGTAAAAAAAGGCGGGCAGCTATAGATTAAGGTATCGGTTTTTACTGTGTGTTAAGCAGAATGCTCATAACGTTTATCTGTGAGTGTTTTCATAAAGGCCACGAGTGCATCGATGCGTTCATCTTTGAGGGCAGGCCCTGTTTCTAACTCGGTTAATGATAAGTTTTGAGGGACTTCGGGTGCGCCCCAAGCCCGCCCTGTTCAGGGTTGACCTGACGTTTACTGCTGCGGCTATTGTATTTATCGTAAAATAGAACAACCGTACGTAAGTCTTTAAAAACGCCATTGTGCATATATGGCCGGTTACCGCGACATTACGTAGAGTCGGTACTTTAAATTTCCCCGCTTGTTTAGCATCATCAACCTGTGGATTGTTGAGTAAACCTGTATCCGCTGTATCAACAGGCACACCATTTTTCTTGCGCCCCTCAATGTTGGTTGGAACGCCAATGTTGTGATACTGTAGTTAGTGAAGGTCTCTTGCGGATGACGTTGGGACGTGTTGAGTTGGTGACATAAATTACAGTTGGTGAACTGTTGAGAGAAGAATAGCGTACGACCTAACTCCTCCTGCTCAGTCATCTGGTATTCGCCTTTTAAATAGCGGTCATATTTTGAATCAAAGGGGCGCGAACAGCTCAGTGCGCTCGAAGTGGGCAATACTGTCCGCCATTGCGGCATAGCTTTTTTCGTTGTCAGAAAAGATTGCCTCGCCATAAAGTGACTGTAGTGCGGCCACATAAGTGGGTTTTCTTGTAGGCGCTCGACCATCGCCGCTTTACTCGGCATACCCATTTCGATTGGATTTGTGGGTGGGCCACCGGCTTGCCCCGCTAAATTATGTTCACGTCCATCATGAAATTGACCACCAACATACCCCCCTTTTTCATTGACACCAAAATCAGGACTAAACATTGCGTAGGCGGCGGGTGGGTGCATTTCGGTCACCGAGGGAGTGGCCGTCGTCGCCGAGAGAGTATGCGCCGTTGACACCATTATCGCGAGGGTCCACAAATGCATGACTTGGCGCATGACAGGTCGCGCAGGATTGGGTTCGGTTTGATGATAAGTTAGTGTCAAAGAACAGTTGTTGCCCTAACTGCTCTTTGCTTAGAGCCTGTTGGGTGTTATCGACATCATTATTATGGCCACAAGCGGTGAGCAGAAGTAAGGCGATGGACGATAAGAGTGTATGGCGAATATACATAGTAAATAGATTCAGGTAATATAAATGTAATTGATAATGGTTATCGATAATAACCTGTTCTACTCGATTTTTATATTGATGCTTATCAAATAGTAGCGAGGGAGTGGCCTTATTCCCCTGTTTCACTTGGTATCTTGGGGGATAGGCACTAAAATGGTCTGTAAAACGGTTAGGTGAGAGTTAGTGAAGTTTAAAACAGCGGATGCTTGTGGTTGTTAGTCTACTTATTATCGTAGGATTTACGTTAACCGCCAGTGTGAGTTTTTACCTTTCAAGGCAAGCGGCTTTAGATTCCCTTGTTGAGCATGAGATGCCGTTAACCAGCGATAATATTTTATGCTGAAGTACAACGGGATTTAATCAAACCGAGAACCGTTTCCTCATTTATGGGGAATGATACCTTCTAGAAGATTGGATTTTAGGTGGTGAGCAGGATCCCACTTCGGTAACGCGCTATTTAAATGAGATTAAGCAGAAATATGGCGCATTTACTGCGTTTATGGTCTCCGATTTAACACGTAATTATTACCATGCCGAAGGTCTTCTTAAGCAGGTCTCCGAGAGCGACTCGCGGGATGATTGGTATTTTCATCTGCGCCAGATACCCGGTGATAGTGAGTTAAATCTTGACCCTGACTTAGCGAATGGCGATGAATTAACGATCTTTATTAATTTTAAAATTCACACCTCAGACGGCACATTTCTTGGTGCGACAGGGCTTGGCCTAAATTTAGCGAGTATCACGCAGACGTTTTCAGATTATCGTGAACGTTATGGTAATAACGTTTACCTTGTTACGCCGACGGTAATCTTTTATTGCATGATCGCTCTACCCCTTTCTCGAAACTCTCTTTCAAAAAATCGGCATACAATCAGTCGTTGATCAGGTTTTGTCTCAGCCAGAAGGGCGTTTCTCTTACGTGAAAGATGGAACCACTTATCTGCTTAATACGCGCCATATTGAGGAATTAAACCTGATTCTCTGTGTTGAAGCAGAGGAGGGGCAGGTTGATGATGCTCTTTTCCCACCGCTGTTTATTACCTTATTTGTCTGTTTTATTGTAACGGGTGTTGTGCTGATCCTGCTTCTTAAAGCGATTAATCATTATCAGCAGGAGTTAGAAGGGGTTGCTTGGCAAGACCCACTCACTGGGTTGCTTAATCGCCGCGCCTTCACTGAACGTTATGAGCGTATCAAAAGCAGTCACCTTAGGAGCGGTAAGCCTCTTGCTTTGTTGATGATCGATGTTGATCACTTTAAAGCGGTGAATGATCACGGGGGGCACGCCTTAGGGATAAAGTCTTACAAACGATTGCCCAGTTGCTTAACAGCAACCAGCGGCCTGCTGATTGTTTGGGGCGTTGGGGTGGTGAAGAGTTTATTCTTTTGTTGCCGAAACGGACCTTGAGCAGGCGAGAGTGATCGCAGAACGTGTTCGCTTGAATCTTGAGACTGATGGGTTACTTGCTACGCTGTGCCCGCAGGGCGTGACACTCAGTATCGGTGTCGCTGTGGAGCAGGACGTATTTGATTTGGATGCCCATGTTTTAGCTGCCGATACGGCCTTGTATCAGGCAAAACAGGATGGCCGTAATTGCGTACGCACAGCGGAGTAATTATTTACGGTAGATCGTTTCGATTAAATGCCAACCAAACTGGGTTTTTACCGGCCCATGTACAACATGAAGCGGTTTTTTGAAGACAACATCATCAAACGGCTTCACCATCTGACCGCGTCGGAATTCACCGAGGTCGCCAAATCGTTTGGCAGACGGCAAAATGAGTGTTTTTTTGCCAGTTTGCCAAAGTCAGCACCACGCTTTAACTGTTTTTTGATGGCTTCTGCTTGATCCCGTGTTTTACTAATATATGCCGTGCGCAGGCGCGATTAGCCATGATGCTACCCCTTAAAATGTATCCCTTTATTTTACTGTAAAAGGGTACGTATTGCAGAAAGATTCTGTCGGCGGCCGCAGGGCTTTATAGTAATGGCAGTGTTGCGGTGAGGGTTTCGCTAATGGGGCGTTAATTTTTAAGTTGAGTACGGGGTCTGCACGGGTGACGCCTAAGTTAAGTGCGGCAATCGGTTTATTCCATTCGGCTGCTTTTTGCAAAACCTATAGCCGGAATAGACCATCAGTGAGCTACCTACGGTCAACAAAGCATCAGCGTTCTGTAAGGCATCTAACGCGCTAAATACGGTTTCTTTGGGGACATTGTCGCCAAAGTAGACGACATCTGGTTTTAATATGCCTCCGCAAGCCGAGCATTCTGGCACCTTAAAAAGGTTAAACTGTTCTGTTTCTAAATCGGCATCGCCATCGGGCTTCGCTGCCACTTGGATCTGTTCAAAATGAGGGTTTGCTTGCGCACTGAGTTCATGGATATAGGTTCGATTGTAACGCTGTGCACATTGCATGCACTTTACTTTGTCGGAGCGCCCATGCAAATCGATAACCTGGCGACTGCCTGCTTTTTGGTGTAAACGGTCAACATTTTGTGTAATGAGCAAATGGATGTGACCTAATTGCTCCAGTTTGGATAGGGCTACGTGGGCAGGGCTTGGTTGGGCATCACGAATCGTTGGCCAGCCGAGTAAGCTCCGTGCCCAGTAACGCTGGCGGGCATAATGGCTGTTCATAAACTCATGGTGTTGTACGGGGGCGGCGTGCTGCCAGTTGCCCTGTTTATCCCTATAGGCAGGGATTCCCGAGTCTGTGCTCACGCCTGCACCGTCAGGACGACTAGGCGAGGGTGTTCGCTAATAAAGGCAGCCAGTTGTTCTGCATGGGGCGTAATATTCATTAACATTTGACTCGTAAACGGTAACTGTAGTTTACCTTATACGAAAAAACCGCGCTCTCGGTTTAGAGATGCGCGGTTTTATATGTCATTCAGTCGCTATTAGTGAAACTAATTATGCACCAAATTTTTCTTTGCTTCGATACGACGACGATGAAGAACCGGCTCGGTATAACCGTTTGGCTGTTTGCACCCTTCGATAACGAGCTCACAGGCTGCTGCGAAGGCGATGCTGTCGTCAAAATTAGCGGCCATAGGACGGTAAAGAGGATCGTTTTCGTTCTGGCGATCCACAACGGCAGCCATGCGTTTCATGGTTTCCATTACTTGCGCTTCAGAGCAGATGCCATGACGTAACCAGTTAGCAATATGTTGGCTAGAGATACGCAGTGTCGCGCGATCTTCCATTAGGCCTACATCATTGATATCGGGCACTTTAGAACAACCTACACCTTGGTCGATCCAGCGAACAACGTAGCCTAAGATACCTTGTGCATTGTTATCGAGCTCCTGTTGAATCTCTTCTGCAGACCAGCTTGGGTTTGCTTCAACGGGAATGGTGAGAATGTCATCTAGGTTGGCACGAGAACGTGATTTAAGCTCGTCTTGACGGGCAAAAACGTCAACCTGATGGTAATGGGTAGCATGAAGAACCGCTGCGGTAGGCGAGGGTACCCATGCGGTATTTGCACCCGACATAGGGTGACCGATCTTAGCTTTTAGCATATTCGCCATTTGATCAGGGATTGGCCACATGCCTTTACCGATCTGCGCTCGACCTTGTAGACCACAAAGTAGACCGTTATCAACGTTCCAGCCTTCGTAAGCACCAATCCATGACGCGGCTTTCATATCACCTTTACGGATCATTGGGCCCCGCTTCCATCGATGTATGAATCTCATCGCCGGTACGGTCAAGGAAACCTGTGTTGATGAATACCACACGTTCTTTAGCTGCGCGGATACACTCTTTTAGGTTGACCGTCGTACGGCGTCTTCATCCATGATGCCCATCTTCATCGTGAAGCGTGCAAGGCCAAGCATATCTTCGATACGAGCAAATAGTTCATTCGCAAAGGCGACTTCTTCAGGGCCGTGCATCTTAGGTTTAACGATGTAGGTAGAGCCGGTTGTGGTGTTACTGAACTTGCCGGTGCCTTTCATGTCATGGATGGAGATAAGTGTTGTAACGACACCATCCATGATCCCTTCAGGTACTTCATTGCCATCTTTGTCCAAGATCGCTTCGTTTGTCATTAGATGACCTACGTTACGAACGAACATCAGGCTACGACCTTTAAGGGCGATAGTTGAACCGTCTAGTGCAGTAAACTCACGGTCAGGGTTAATACGCGTGTAAACGTTTTGCCGCCTTGTTAACCTCTTCCGTCAGGTCACCTTTCATTAGGCCTAACCAGTTACGGTAGATCACAACTTTGTCATCGCCATCAACGGCAGCAACGGAGTCTTCACAATCCATAATGGCTGTTAACGCCGCTTCCATGATGATGTCTTTAATGCCCGCAGCGTCTTCTTTGCCGATTAGACTGTCACGGTCGATCTGCACTTCAAAATGCAGGCCGTTATTTTTAAATAAGATAGAGAGTGGCGCAGACGTTTCACCGGTATAGCCGATAAGCTTTTCAGCATCGGCCAATGTTGCTGTGCTGCCGTCGCGCATGGTGACAACAAGTTTACCTTCGGCAATCGCATAGGCTGCAGAATCTTTGTGCGATCCCGCTGCCAGTGGTGCTGCTTGATCGAGGAATTCACGTGCTGCGGTAATAACTTTTGCACCACGTGCAGGGTTATAGTCTGCTGTTTTTGCAGCGCCGCCCTCTTCAGATACCGCATCGGTACCATAAAGTGCGTCGTACAGGCTGCCCCAGCGAGCATTTGCAGCATTCAATGCAAAGCGTGCATTCATGACAGGGACAACAAGTTGAGGGCCTGCCATTGTTGCCATTTCTGGATCAACATTTTCTGTTGTCGCGGTGAAATCTTCACCTTCAGGCAATAGATAGCCGATCTCAGATAAGAAGCCTTTGTAGGCCTCTAGGTTGAAAGCTTGACCTTGACGTTCGCGGTGCCATGCATCGATCTGTTCTTGGATCGCATCACGTTTCGCAAGCAGGTCGCGATTTTTAGGTGCTAGGTCGTGAACAAGTGCATCAAAACCAGCCAGAATTGTTCGCTAGTTACGCCAGTGCCTGGCAGTGCTTCATTGTTTACGAAATTATATAGAGACTCTGCAACTTGAAGGCCGCCGCTCTGTACCCTTTGACTCATAATTATTTGCCCCAGTTATATGTTCCGACAGTCCTGGTGCGAGGCAACCGGAGCTGAGTGGAGTAGAAACTGCTTTTGATTGCAGTTGTCTTTGTGCAATGCAACAGTAGCGTAAAGAAGGAAAAAAGTCGCCCGACTAGACCCTAAAGTATGATAAGCAAGCCTTATGTTCGGTATAAGTTGAGCGAATGGCTATAGTTATACGTTAAGGTTAGGGGCGTGTTTTCGTTGTGGCGGTGTTATTTAAAGAGGAAGGGATGGATCTATTTGATCGCGAGATACTAATTAAAAGCTTACCTGCCTATCACGATGCGACGCCCGGTCTGCTCAATAGTCAGGTTAAGGGGTATTTACAGATGTACCAACTCTTACCTTTAGTGACGCGAGCGCATTATAAAATGGGGCGTGTGGTGTTGGATGGTATTGAGGTAACGCTTCAGTACTATGGGCAGAAAAAAAGAGAGACTGCGCGTGGAACCGTTATCATCGTGCATGGCTACATGGATCATGTAGGTCTATATCGACATGTCATTGAAGCGTTGCACGACGATGGTTTTGATCTGCTCTGTTATGACCTCAGTGGTCATGGTCTTTCTGGCGGTGAGCCTTTATCGGTGGATAGCTTTAAACATTATGCTACCCAATTAGCCGAACTGATCACTACTGTGGAAGAGGATATTGCTTACCCGCTGCACTTAATGGGGCAGAGTACGGGGGGCTGCGATCGTGATGGCCCATCAGTTGTTTTTTATGCTGAAAACCGCGCCCCTATGGGTGAGCGAATTCTATTAGCGCCATTAGTACGTTCGACTTCATGGCGTTCAGTCCAGCGCAAATTTCGTTGGTTTCAGCATATAGTAAAGCAAGTGCCACGGGGCCATAGCAATAACACCCATGACCTAGGGTTTCGGCAATTTATTAATGAGTACGATCCTTTGCAGCATAAAAAAATACCCGTGAACTGGGTAGGGGCAATGTTGATCTGGGGAGAGTGGATCGAGTCACATGCGCCGGTGGCGGGGACGATCCATATGATTCAAGGAACCAATGATGATACGGTCGATTGGCGTCACAATCTGGTGGTATTAGGACGTTTATACCCCGATTTGGCATTAACGTTGATCAAGGGCGCTAAACACCATTTAGTGAATGAAACACCCGCCTATCGTCACCAAGTATTTACAACGGTGCGGCAGATTCTTACTCACTGGGAAAATAAAAACGGGCGCCTATAAGGTCGCCCGTTTTATGTGTCGCTTTATGTGCGCTTGCTGCTTAGAACAAACGACGGCAGCGAATAGTGCCTTCGATCCGTTTTAAGTTTTCTAACGCAACTTTAGAGCAGTCTGCGTCTACATCAATGACGACATAGCCTACTTCTCGTTGGTCTGTAGGTATTGGCCGCTAACGTTAATGCTGTTTGATGAGAACACGTTGTTAATGGATGCCATAATGCCGGGTACGTTGTTATGAACATGTAGCAAACGGTGAACATTTGGGTACTCTGGCAGTGCCACTTCAGGGAAGTTAACCAGAGGTAATTGAAGAACCGTTATCACTATATTTGATCAGTTTTTTCAGCGACTTCATAGCCAATGTTTTCCTGTGCTTCCATAGTAGAGCCACCGACGTGAGGTGTCAGAATAACATTGTCATATTTGCGTAGTGGTGAGATGAACTCATCATTGTTAGAGCGAGGTTCAACTGGGAATACGTCGACTGCAGCGCCTAGTAAACGGCCTGAATCAAGCGCTTTACATAGATCGTCGATAACCACGACGGTGCCACGAGCAGCGTTTAAAAGATAGAGCCTTGCTTCATCTCTGCAAACTGAGCTTCGCCCATCATATCTTTGGTTGAGGGTGTTTCAGGAACATGCAACGTCACAATATCACTAATATTAAGCAGTTCTTTTAACGATCCACCTGTTTGGCATTACCCAGGGACAATTTTGTCACTAACGTCATAAAAGTAAACATCCATGCCCAGCGCTTCAGCAATGATACTTAACTGTGAGCCGATGCTGCCATAGCCAACGATACCAAGCTTTTTACCACGAATTTCATAAGAGTTTTTAGCCGATTTCTGCCATTCGCCGCGGTGAGCTTTAGCACTTTTTTCTGCAACGCCACGCAGTAATATGATCGCTTCAGCAATCACTAACTCTGCTACAGAGCGTGTATTTGAGAAAGGCGCATTAAAGACGGCAACCCCCATTGATGGTCGCTGCTTCTAAGTTCACCTGGTTAGTGCCGATACAGAAACAACCTACCGCTACTAATTTTTTAGCAGCATCAAAAACTTTATCCGTTAGCTGAGTGCGGGAACGAATACCAATGAAGTGAACATCTTTTACACGGGCGATCAATTCGTCTTCTGGTAGTGAGCCAGTTAGGAATTCGATATTGGTGTAACCATTCTGATTAAAAGTGTCCACCGCAGATTGGTGTACGCCTTCTAGTAGCAAGATCTTAATTTTGCTTTTATCAAGAGAGGTTGTATTACTCATGGTAGTAGCTCTTTAATTGCGTGGTGATCGCCTATAACAGGTGCGCCACAGGTTTAGTCGCTGAAAAATTATGCGGGCATATTATCACAGCCTAAGTTGAAAAGGATGAATGAACAGTCCAGATTGCGGAAAAATATTCAACTTAAGTTGAGGCAGATTGGATTGAATCAGAAAAGGGCCCTATTCTTACAGGTGTCCACTCGAAGGGAGATTTTTTCCCTTCGAGTGGGAAGGGTGCATTCAGTAACGGTTATTTAGCCGTAGAAGCATAAGTAGGCAGTCGGTTGCTCAACTTTTAGCTGGAAACGTTGGTTAGCCGCAACGTTGAACTCAGTGCCTGTCGGGAACGACTGAAAGGCGTCGCTATCTGGAAGTTTTACAATGAGTTCGCCGCTGACGACTTTCATTAATTCGTCTTCGCTTGTGCCGAATTCATATTCGCCAGGTGCCATGACGCCTACGGTTGCTTTACCTTCAGTATTTGTAAAACCAATCGATTTGACGGTTCCGTCGAAGTATTCATTTACATCCAACATTATCGTGCTCTCCTGAAATTTTCGCGAATCATAGAGATAAATGCAGATCGCTGCAAGCTGAGCGTTTATCGTGCTTTATCTTGCTGCCTGTTTGTTTGGCTGTGCTCTAAAAGAAAGTCGACAAAGGTTCGGTTCGCCTGTGAAAGATAGCCGCCTTTACGCCAAGCAATCGATAGGTCTAGCCATACGGATTTGGTGAAGGGCCTCGCCACGAGATCAGGCTCATCTTGAATCACCATCTCCATTAAAGTGGAGATCGCAAATCCCTGTTTTACGATCGATTTAATGAGCGGGATTAGGTTGGTTTCAAAGCTTATATTAGGTGTGACACCTGATTCGGCGGCGATACGGTCTACAACGTTACGATGAAAGTAGCCGCTGTTAAACATGACCAGTTCTTCGGCGAAGAGCTGTGGATAACTAATACTCTTTAATGCGGCGAAGGGATGGTCTTTGGGTGAGACGACCATCATTTGTGCACGTAAGAAGACTTCTGTTTCTAAAAATTTAGATGTGGTTTCGTCTACGATAACGGCAAGATCAAGCTCACCGGTTTCAAGTAGTTGTTGTAGTTTTCCCGCCCCACCATCGATCACTGTTAGGTTTAACTGTGGATAGCGGTGGCGAAACGCCATCAGTATGGGAGGGAAATAATAGGACCCCAGCATACTAGGGATACCTACACGGACATCGCCTCGGATTAATCCTTTTAACTCCTGCATCTCCAGCAAAGCATCTTCTGTTGCTTGCAGAATACGGCAGGCATGTGGTAAAGGTGTGTGCCCTCATCGGTGAGGCTTATTTTACGGTCTTGGCGATGGAATAGGGTGAGCTCTAATTCGGCCTCTAGCTTTTTTATGGCCATGCTGATGGCCGGCTGGGCTATATGAAGATGGTCGGCGGCTTTTGTAAAGCTGCTGAAGTCGGCTACGGTTTTGAAGGTAGGTCAGGTGTTTTATATCCATGCATAATATTTTCTTATGAAATGTATAAAAAGTATATTTTTTATTATTACTATTAGGTTGCTAATCTACTTTGCATAATGAGAGGTGTAGAGATGATTGAAGCAGGTACAGCACAGTTTTGGCGGGCCACATTGGCGTTATGCTTGGGGTCCTTTATGGTTTTCTCCAATGTATATATCACCCAGCCACTGCTTCCAATGTTGGCGAATGAGTTTCAAGTCACACCTTTGCAAGCGAGCTGGAGTTTAACCGTGACAACGCTCACGTTAGGCATCTCATTACTGTTTTTTGGTCCCATCTCTGATGCATCGGACGCACACAGTTGATGCTGGGCAGTATGGCTGGTGTGGTTGTATGCAGCTTTGCGCTGTCACAGGTGAGCAGTTTTGAGCAATTAATACTGTTAAGGGCGGTACAAGGGGTGTGCTTAGCAGGGCTGCCCGCGATTGCTATCGCGTATATGGGCGATGAGTTCGGCCGTAATGCCTTGAGGGTTGCGGTGGGTTTGTACATTAGCGGAAACACGCTAGGCGGTATTGGTGGTCGCTTGATCGGTGGTTTTATCGGTGATTGGCTGGGTTGGCAAGAGGCGTTTGCGCTGATGAGCCTGATTAGTTTTGTCTGTTTAAGTGTGTTTGCTTGGATGTTGCCAGTGTCTGAGAATTTTACGCCTTCCTTATTACGTCCTAAACGTATTGTGGATGATATGTTGTCACACCTGCGTAACCCGTTACTGGTGTTGGCTTATTTAATTGGTGGTTTTAACTTTTTTATTTTTATCAACCAATATAGCTATGCCACGTTTCCTATTAGCGGAGGCGCCGTTTAGTCTGCCTGCTAGTTTGTTAGGTATGTTGTTTTTGACCTATTTAAGCGGGACATTCGGCTCGGCCATCTCGGGTAATATTGCGGCGAGAATTCCGCAGCCTTTGGTGATTGCACTGGGTTGTTTAATCTTAATGTTAGGGACGCTGGTACGCTCATTCCGTCGTTATGGGCGATTATTCTTGCTTCCTTATTAATGCGTTTGGCTTCTTTGTAGCGCACTCTAGCGCCAGCAGCTGGGTGAGTCAAAATGCGCGTCATGCTAGAGCTACGGCGTCCTCTATCTATCTTGTGTTTTTATTATTTGGGTGCCAGTAGCGGAGGTTTTTATCTGGATCCGTTTTGGCACTGGGCGGGCTGGTCCGGTATTGTTGTCGGCTCATTAATGGTATTACTGTTCACCTTTGTTTTATCTATAGGGTTGTATTTACGTTCACCGCCCCATCGCTAGCTACTGAGCAAGGGTGCGGGTAAACTTAGCCTCTAAATTGACCTTTGATATAGTTGGGGAGCACTGATGAGTTATCAACATCGTTTTATTGACGGTACACCTGCAGGTTTACCTACAGGTAAAGTAATTTGTGTGGGACGTAACTATGCTGATCATGCCGCTGAGCTAAATAACCCTATTCCTACTGAACCGATGTTGTTTATTAAGCCATCCACCAGTGTGGTTGATATGGCGCAGCCTTTTGTGGTTCCACAGGGATATGGCTCCGTGCATTTTGAGACAGAGATGTCGATATTAATTGGCAAACGGTTGAGTCATGCCTCTGAAGATGAAGCGAAAGCAGCCATTGCGGGTGTTGGTCTAGGTTTGGACCTCACGCTTCGCGACCTGCAGGGGAGGCTTAAAGATAAAGGTCACCCTTGGGAAAAAGCGAAAGGCTTTGATGGTGCGGCTCCTTTATCGGTATTTGTTGCGCCGAGTGAGGTGCCGGATTTGCAGAATGTAGCGATTAAACTGACGGTCAATGGCGAGCTGCGTCAGTCGGGTAATAGCTCACATATGTTGAATCGCGTTTTGCCTTGATTAGCCACAGTAGTGAGTTCTTTACCTTGGAGCCGGGTGATGTAATCTTGACCGGAACCCCCGCTGGCGTGGGACCTATATTGCCTGGCGATCAGTTACAGGTGGAATTGGCTGACCTGTTGAATATATCAACCCACGCGATCTAATGTGTCGTCTGTTTTGTCGTACGGCGCTTTTTTGGGTGCTGGGGGTTTGTTCGTTCACGGCCAACGCTGATTACCGCTGGCAGGACCCGCATTATTTAATTAAGGCTTTTACCCAAGTCGCGTTGCGTAATGAGTATTCTCAGCAAGGTCAAGTTGTGCGCCGTTGGGAAAAGCCTATCCGTGTCTGGTTGGATCACCACGTAGGTGATAAAGGGTTGCATACGGACTTAGTACGTATGCATATCACGCACTTGTCCTCATTAATGCAGCGGCCTATCAGTTTTGTTTCGTCACCTGAGCAGGCTAATCTCAAAATTGTCTTTACGCAGCAGCGGGATTGGAAAGCGCAGGTGCGTCAGCTGTTTGGTGAAAAAGCAGAGAAGGCTGTACATGGTGCGGTATGTATGGCGAATTTTCATGTGAATGGTCATTATGAGATTGAACGTGCGAGTGTCATTATTCCTGTAGATCAAGCGCGAATGCATGGAAAATTAGTGGCCTGTATAGTCGAAGAGATTACTCAGGTCATGGGCTTGCCGAATGATTCTGATGAGGTATACCCTTCAATTTTTAATGATAAAACGCCAGAAAGTCTGCTCTCAGGCTTAGACGGTTTGTTGTTAAAGATGCTTTATAGCCCTAAGTTAAAAAGCGGTATGACGAGAGTGAGGTTAGGCCTCACTTGGAAAAAATGATTGTTCAGTGGCAAGGTGACGGTACAATCAAGGCTGCGAGCCGCGAGATAAAACGCGGTGAACTTTATCCTTTATTAGGTTATTAAGGAGACTCCCATGTTATGGGTTAAAACCTTTCATATTCTTGCCATGACGAGCTGGATGGCCGGTATTTTTTACCTGCCTCGTATCTTTGTGCATTATGTTGAAGGTCGTGAGGCGGGGCAAGATGTCACTCGATTGGAGATAATGGCCGGTAAGCTCTATGGCTTTATGAGTATTATGGCGCTGTTTACGCTGGCGTTAGGTTTATGGTTGTGGCTGGGCTTTGGCTTTAGTGGTGGCTGGTTGCACGCTAAGTTGTTTTTTGTCGTGCTGTTACTGGGATATCACCACTGGTGTAAAGCGTATTTGAAGAAGATGAGGGCGGGGATGTTAGACCGAAGTGGTCGTTATTTTAGGTTATTTAATGAGCTTCCTCTTTTGATTTTTATACCGATCTTGATTTTTGTGGTGGTTAAGCCTTTTTAATAAAAGGCTTAATTTTCAGCCAAGGTTAGCAGCCTTGGCTGCAATTCCTCGCGCTCAAACGTTCTACGCGTTCTCTCAATGTGTCTACCTCGCTGTAAAATTTATTAACCTCAGGGCGGGTAGGTATTACTCTGAACTCTTCTTTAAGGTATTCATCTAAATTTTGCAGGGCGCTTGTACCTGCATTCTTGTACCACTGAGCCTTCCAGCTTGCGTACAGGGCTAACTGATGGGCGGGTAGTTCACCAATAAGGTTAGCGATCATCGCTTCCCAATCAATTTGTGCGTCAGCCAAAATCTCTTGTAAACGGGTTGCAAGTACAGTGTCGCCGGTGATCTGGATGGTTTTGCCAAACATCGCATCCGCGCGGTCTGCACGGGTGATCAATGTTAAAAAGTCGATAGCGCGTCCACTAAGGATTGTGTCTGGGGTGTCATTATAAATCGATTGAAGTTGTAGGCCGTCTGCATTGGGTAGAGGAATAGGCTTAATTGAGGCTGTGTTAGCTCTATAGCGATCACTTTACCGCTTAATCGTTCGAGATGTTGAAGGGTAACGGGATCCCGTTTTAGTAGCTGGTTGCAGATCTCTTCAGCCGTCGTGAAGAGGGTTGCTTGTAACATCTCGATCATTAGGTATGAACCTTAAGGTTTAATACCGGTATGAAGGGCGACGATACCGCCTGTCATATTTTGGTATTTACAGTGCGTTAATCCAGCGTCTTGCATCATCGATTTTAAGGTCTCTTGGTCCGGATGCATGCGAATCGATTCTGCTAAGTAGCGATAGCTGTCTGCATCGCCCGCAATCATTGATCCATTTGGGGAAGGATGTTGAAAGAGTAAAAATCGTAAGCTTTGGTCAATAATGGATTGTCTGTTTTAGAAAATTCTAACACCATGACTTTGCCGCCGGCTTTAATACGCGGGTCATTGAGCGTAATGCAGCGTCTTTATCAGTGACGTTACGTAAACCAAATGCAATGGTGATAACGTCGAAGGTGTTATCCGGAAAAGGTAGGGCTTCGGCGTTGGCTTGGACAAACTCTACATTGCCAGTGACGCCTTTATCCATCAGCTTGTCACGGCCAACTTTAAGCATAGAATCGTTGATGTCGGCTAGTACAACTTTACCTGTAGGCCCGACTAAACGGGAAAAACGCATGGTTAAGTCGCCGGTGCCGCCCGCGATATCTAATACAGTATTACCCGTACGTACGCCGCTTTGCTCAATGGTGATACGTTTCCAGAGGCGGTGAACGCCGCCGGACATGAGGTCATTCATCAGGTCATATTTTCCGGCCACGCTGTGGATACATCGGCAACACGCTGTACCTTTTCTTCTTTTTCTACGTCTTCGAAGCCAAAGTGTGTTGTGTTGTCATTGTGCTGGTCGGTCATTTTTAGATGTCCTGATGGTGGTCTGTAATAGGGTTGTTGGAATTGTACCTATATGGATCAGTATTGTCTTGAAAATGTCTTTAAGAATTGTCGTAACGAGCGGGGTGTTAGCCCCGTCCGATGGCGATTAATCCACCATCGCGACTTTCACCGGCCGCTTTAAGTTTAGCTAAATAGGTTTCCCAGTACTGGTCGTAATTGTAGGCGAGGTCGTGTAGGCAGTCCCAGGTATAAAGGCCGCTGTCATGCCCATCGTCCAAAAACGATTTTTAGGGCATAGTTGCCCGTGGGGATGAGTTCTTTAATCCCGACGAGCTTTTTGCCTGTTTGTAATACGCCATTACCTATCCCGTGACCTCTGACTTCGGCGGAAGGTGAGTGCACACGAAGGTATTCTGCCGTTAACTCGAAACGGTCGTCACCGTAGGTGAGTTCCAGCGTGCGAGATTTTTTGTGTAGCTTTATCTCGGTAGGTAATGGCGCTTTGGACATGGTTATCTCCTTGTTTACAGGATGTAGTGACTTAAGTCTTCATCCTGACTCAACTCACTGAGTTGTTGGTCAACAAAGGCTTTATCTATTTTGATGGATTGGCCGGAACAATCAGACGCCGAGAATGATAGCTCTTCTAGTAGGCGCTCCATCATTGTGTGCAGGCGACGAGCCCCAATGTTTTCAGTGCTTTCATTCACTTGGAATGCGAGCTCCGCAATGCGGTGTATACCCTCGTCAGTAAATTCAACATTCACGCCTTCGGTGTTTAACAGTGCGATATATTGTTCTGTCAGTGAGGCGTTAGGTTCTTTGAGTATGCGGCGGAAATCATCCGGTGTCAGTGCTTTTAATTCAACACGGATGGGTAGGCGGCCTTGCAACTCAGGAATGAGGTCTGAAGGTTTGGATAAGTGGAAGGCGCCTGAAGCGATAAACAGAATATGATCGGTTTTAATCATGCCATATTTAGTGCTTACCGTGCAGCCTTCAATCAGAGGAAGCAGATCTCGTTGTACGCCTTCGCGAGACACTTCGCCGCCACTGCTGTTTGAGCCGTTTTTGCACACTTTATCAATCTCATCGAGGAAGACGATGCCGTGCTGTTCGACGAGTTCAACTGCATTTTGTTTGAGTTCATCCTCTTTAACCATGTTAGCCGCTTCTTCATCGGTTAACATTTTAAAGGCTTCTTTTATCTTCATGCGGCGCGATTGTTTTTTTGCCGCCGCC
>CANNZV010005151.1:31467-54964 GCA_947561585.1 Caprella mutica | reverse complement strand
ATGTAGATGAAGCAAACATTGAGTATCTTTTTGAGAGAGCGGCTTGTCAATTTGTAGAATTTAGAGAGCCAGTAGGATGCACCAATTGTGAAGTATATCAGAATTGTGCAAATTACAATACCAACACAGCTAATGGTCCAGGCAATTCAACCGTACTCAATATTTCTGGGCCATTCACAACGGCATCTGGAGGAGCTAGTGCAGAAGTATGCATATACTATCATGGAGATCATAGTGGTGGCTCTGAGCAATTTAATGTAATCGACGAAAATGGAAATACCTTGGGGCAGACAGTAGCTTCTATGGATTGTGGTATTCCCAATAGAGTTTGTTTTAATGTTGTAGCTGCGACTTACAATTCTTGGATAGCAAATGGAACAGTTACAGTCACACTCGACCCCATAAGTACATCCATCAATCCTGATTTATGTACTTTAGATAGAGCTTGCGCAGAATTGGTACTCAATATGAGTTCATGTGCGACAGATTTGATACTTACGACAGCAGAAACAGGTTCAATGACTTATCAGGTTTCCAATAATATCAGTTCTACAGATCTTATTACGACAGCAGAAACGGTTACTTATGATGCAGGGTTTTGTATTGATTTGAATCCTGGTTTTGAGGTAATCATTGGAGCGGTATTCGAAGCATATATCGGAGGCTGTACCTCTTTACAGGCTGATAGCCAAAAAAAATGAAATAAGTCCATACAATTATAGTCTTGACCATGATTGCATGGAGAAAATTCAAAAGGGTACGCATTTAAAAGGACAAAATTTTCGTTAGCTGCTATCCCTTAAGTTACAAACTTAGCCAATCTATATTTCAAGATAAAATCTTAAAATAGCGATTTTTTAAAAAATCGCTCTCGGAAGTTTTAAACTTTCGTAGTAAATCAGGCAAGTTTGTAAATCTGTAGAGCATGGTGTAATTGAGTACCCTTTTGAAGGAGAAAATAACATATTTGTTTTTGGAAAATTATTTTTTTTGTTTATCTTTAGAACATAGGATCCTTTAGGATTTTAACCAAAAAAAATCAAATGAGAATGTAAAACAATTGAAATTAGATTTAACCCATCCTAATTTTGTGCACCGTTGATTAGGAAATAAAGCTTTTCAAAGTTTTTTCATTCTATTTTGGCTCTCAAAAATTGATTCTATTTTACTGAACCGTCAGTAGAATAGCTTCTATTTTTTTATTTAATTTTAAAAAACCAAAATTCTTATGAAAAGAAACTTGACTTGCCTTTGGCTTGTTTTCTGCTTGTTTTTTGGAGGTGTTGCTCAAGCACAAGAAGAATCCAAATTGAAAGAAAAGGATTACTCAGCAGAACTTAAAACAGGACCAAAGGTCGAAAATCCAATTAAAATCCTTTCAAAATACCACGATTTAGAAGGGAATCTTTTGCCGCAATATCAAAACCGATCTACGGCATCAATTACAGTAAATTATGGACCAGGTTTTACCACCCAAGCACAGCAAGCTTTTCAGCATGCGGTGGATATTTGGGCATCTATCTTAAATTCGGATGTTACGATTCGAATTAATGCTACTTGGCAACCAGGGTCAAGTGCAAGCAATTTGGGTTCGGCAGGATCTGGTTATTCATGGCGAAATAATTCGAATTTTCCGTTAAGCAATACCTGGTATCCTGCCTCCTTAGCAGATGCTTTAGCTAGTACTGATTTGGATCCTTCGGAATTTGACATTAATGCAAACTTTAATAGTACTCGTTCTGATTGGTATTTTGGAACGGATGCAAACCCTGCAACAGATGAATATGACCTCGCTACGGTTGTTTTGCACGAAATAGGTCATGGTTTGGGCTTTTCTGGTTCGGCCGGAAGTGATGGTACGGCTGCTGGGTCTTCTATCTTGGCAGGTTCTCCTGCGAATCCCCGAATTTGGGATACCTTTATCGAAAATGCAGCTGGTACGCCTATCACTTCTTATACTAGTGGAACGAATGCTTTATTAAGTCAATTGATTGGCGGCAATTTGTTTTTTGATGGTTTTCTTGCCGATGCCGCTAATGGAAACACTCCAATCGAAATTTATGCTCCTAATCCATGGGATGGAGGGTCTAGTTTCTCTCACATGGACGAGGCTGCTTATCCAGATTACCTCATGACGCCTTTCTTAAGCCCTGGTGTGGCCATTCACGATATAAGCGATATAGAGAAAGGTATTTTGTTAGATATGGGCTGGTCGCTTGAAGAAGAAGAGTGTGATAATACATCTGCCCACATTCAACTGCAAGAAGGATTTGATTTGTTTTTTATGGATGTAGATTCTAAAGGTCGTTTAGTTTTTATGCGCAATGGCAATTTGTGCGACAAAACATTTCTTTTTCAAGATAATGGAAGATTGTTCCAATTGAGAAATAATATTGGAAGTGAAAAACTAAGAATGCAAGTCATTTCTACTGGGGAAGGTTTTGTCAAGACCATTGGAGAAAACAATGGAGACAATGTACGCATGAGTTATAATTCGAGCAATGGAGACTTAGGCTTTGTAGGGGTTCGAAATGTCGCAAATGACAACAGAGTCGAGGCTTATGCCTCAACTACAGGACCTGGTTTTTTGGGAACAAGAGGCGAGAATAATAACTTTAATGTCCGTTTATCTAATCTTAGTGGTTCTCCCGATAATGGTTTTGTATCTATTAGAGATAGTGATAATACAACGCAAGCAGGATTCTATGTCGATTCTAATGGAGACGGGGTTGTATTTGCAGATGTCAAAAATTTTAGGGTAGAACATCCAACAAAACCCAATAAGGATATCTGGTATGCTTGCATGGAAGGTCCCGAAGTAGCTGCTTACGAACGAGGAAGTGCCCAACTTGTCAATGGACAAGCTCAAGTAAATTTTTCCGAAGAGTTTCGCTTGTTGAGTAATACCGAAACGATGACCATAATTGTTAATCCCAATCATTGGGATACTTTTGGACTTGCCGTTGTTGAAAAAACACCTACTGGTTTTAGAGTAGAAGAACTGAAAGAAGGCTCAGGCAATTTTACATTTGACTGGGAAGTCAAATGTGTTCGCAAAGGCTATGAAAACTTCCAAGTTATTCGCGATAAAGATTCTGATAAAGAAACGGATATCAACGATAAAGAAGGCCAACCTGAGTAGGTAAAGTTCAATTTTATAACGTTTTAAAAAATTATCAAATGAAAAATATAGTATTTATAATATGTTTATTCAGCTTTTTATCTACTGCACTTCATGCGCAAGATGTAAAGACTGACAAAGACGCTACAACAAAGAATTTAGCAAAGGATGCGGGCTTCTCTGATATCCAACTCGAAGAAGGTGGCGAACTCTTTTTTATTGATGCCAACACTGCGGGGCAATTGGTTTTTCGACGAAATGGTTCTCAAACCGATGAAACATATATTTTTGATGATAATTTAAGAATTTTTGCTATTCGAGATGCTAGCAATGTTGATAAATTATCGGCACAAGTATTATCTACAGGAGAAGGTTTTCTTCAAACGTATGGAGCAAATGGGAATGCAAACACACGTTTGACAACTCTCTCTGGTGACCCAAATAAAGGTTTTTTAGTGGTAGCAGAAGAAAATGGTAATGCGAGAGTCAATGCGTATGCTTCTTCTGCAGGACCAGGTGTAGTCAATGTGTTTGGTGACAATGGAGAACGAAATGTGCAATTATCTTATAGTTCTGCTGGAGAAGATAATGGTTGGATGGGAGTTGTTGATGCAGCCAATACTAGTCAAGCAGGTGCCTTTGTTGATTCCAATGGAGATGGAGTTATTTTTGGCGATGTCAAAAATTTTAAAGTTGATCATCCGACTCGCTCTGACAAAGATATTTGGTTTGCTTGTGTCGAAGGACCCGAAGTCGCTGCCTACGAAAGAGGTACAGCACAATTGGTCAATGGAGAAGTATTTATTAACTTTTCCGAACATTTTGGATTGCTTGCCAGTACAGAATCTATGACGGTTGCACTTACCCCTTTGGACTCCGATACTTATGGACTTGCGGTTATCGAAAAAAATGAAAATGGCTTCCGTGTGAAAGAACTGAAACATGGACAAGGCAACTTCGAATTTGATTGGGAAGTCAAATGTGTCCGCAAAGGCTATGAAAATTTTCAAGTCATTCGCGATAAAAATGATGGACTTCCAATGACAGAACTTAATAATACTGATAAGTTAGGGTCTGAGCCAGACTATTCTATCAAGGGCGACACAGAGCCTGGCAATAATAACTAAATATTCTAAACCAATTTTATTACCAATATTGAAATATTCGGGCTTTTAGCCCGAATATTTTTTTGTTCACAACAATCAGAGAATGAATAGCTTATAAAAGGCAAACTTTTTTTTTGTAAAAAAAATACAGAAATAAACAGCGTATTCAAAACACCAAACGTTTACATAATGATTCAAAGGAAAACAATCTAATTTTTAAAACATATCCGAGACCTCCTATAAACCCCCGTTTTCCTAATCGCACCACTTATATTATAATCCACAACACGAACATTCGCTTAGATGACCGAATTTTTCGGCTTATTCTATACAATAAAAAAATCGCAGTTTGAGAGAATAATCTCATCAACTGTCAAGAATATATTTTGATATCAAAATTGGGTTAGTATGATTGAAGGTGAAAACCTTCTCAAGCTCCTTCAGAAGTGAAGGAGCTTTTTTATTTGTACCAAACCATTGGAAAGATAGATTTTTATAAAATAAATACCTCGGTCTAAGTGGGCAATTTTCAACCTTTTCTTATTGCTTTTTTTCAAAAGGAATTGCCCCGCTTGATTATAAACTTCTACGCTTTCTATTGCTATATTTGCACTGGAATCAACTTCAAAATGCACCCATTTTTTGGCAGGATTTGGGTATAGATTTATACTTGAAATATTGTCAGAAATGGCTTCGATAGCAGTAATTGGTGGCGTGCAAGCCGTCAAATAATTTTGGCTAGCCATCGCTTGTGTTGGATTTTGATGTTCATCCAAAGTATAAGGAAAACCGATAAAAGGAAAATTTGCTTCTTCTACAATCGAAGGCAAATTATTGAGGTCTAAATAGAGTGAAAACACAATGTTTCCGGAAGTCCCAACAGGAGTCGTCGTCCCTTTTATATTGTTGCCATATTCAAAATGGTCTTCTCCCGCTAAGTTGTAAAAACCAAGCAAAATTCCAGTATTGCTTACTTCATTTCCGATAAAATTTTGTTGGTTGGAAGCGGGTTTGTTATTCATAAAAAAACCATACAATTCTCCTCTATTTCTCAAAAAAGTATTGTACGGGCCATTGCTGCCATGGGAGTCGTCGATAACGATATTTTGAACTACATTTCCTTCCAGGAGATTGGCATAAGGATAGTTGCCGTGCAGCACTAAATCGCCTGCTGAGTTGGAAGGCAATAAAACGCCCGACCAAAATGGATTTTGTGAATAATTATAACTCAAAACATTGCCATTTGCGCCCGCTTGTAGGAGCATCGAGTGGCGAAGATGATTGAAATGATTGGAAAAAACCAAACAATTACTTGCCGCAAAATGGAGTGCAATGCCATAAGCTTTTCCGCCATTGCCATAGTCAAAAGCATCTTGAAAATAAGAGCCAAACACCTCGATATTCAAGCTCCTACGAATATCCAAATGCGCAAAATTGCAATTATAACTTTCGATACAAGAAACTTGGCAATTGTCCGCTAAATCTATAAAAATATTGGAAGTTTGGCTCTCTGTTTCATCCATTCGAACGATTTTGAGATTACTTATACTCGCATTTTCAATAGGATCTATTTTTCTTAAATAAGGACTGTTTTCCAGCAGATAATCTCGGCGTAGACTCGACGAGAGGAAGAGGCTATCGCCGCTTATTTTATCAATTCGACAAATTTGCCCAGTCGAATTTTTTGCCCAATCCGATTCAACCAAAGCTTCGTCATTATCGAAGAGTTGAATCATATCATTTGCTTCAAAAAAAGTATTATTTTCGAGGACAATAACAGAATCATATTTCGATATAACTTGATTCAAAAATAAGGGTTTACCAATATATTGACCTTTCGCTTTTAGAAGATGGTCGGCATTTTCTAAATCAAATAATAAGCTCGTTTTGGAGCTGTTTTCGCCTGTGATTTTCATCCCATCCGTCAAATTTATAGGCTGCTGAAACAAATAGTCGCCTGCTTCAAAAAAGAGTTCTACGGAAGTATCTGGATATTGCGCCAATATACTTTGAATAATAGCATCATTGGCCTGCATTCCCGTCGGGTCAGCGCCCATTTCTGTCATCAAAATTTGAATGCTTGATTCCTCCTTATTCTGTAGACCTACATTCGACCAATCGACCAATCGTTCGGGAGGAATGACTTGTCCAAAACAAAGGGATTGCGCCAAAAAGAAGAGTACGGAAAATATCAAACGAGCAAGCATTATGAGTGTTGTTTTATGCGAATATTGGCTAAACTAACGACTATAAAATTTAGCGTAAAAGCTAGTGTTTGAATCATCTTCTATTTTTCAAATTTGGATAAAAAATATCCTGTTTACTCTTCTGTGAAGTATTCAAAGACGAGACATCATAAACTCTTTTAAGAAGTCCCATTTTCCTGCCAAAAAAATGTGTATAAAAAATAATCCTTTTTTAGACATTAGAATCAACTTTTTTGCAACAAAAGCGTTATCTTTGTTACAAAATGACTATTAATTAGATTAAATCTAAATAAACAAAGGACATGGATAAGAATAGATTGATATATCTGGATAATAATGCAACGACACCTACTGACCCTCGTGTAGTAGATGCAATGTTGCCTTTCTTCTATGAGAAGCCAGGAAACGCAGCAAGTCGCAATCATCCATTTGGATGGGCAGCAGAAGAAGGCGTTGATTACGCTCGTGATCAAATAGCTAATCTTATAAACGTAGATTCAAAAGAAATTATTTTCACTTCTGGTGCAACAGAATCCGACAACTTGGCAATCAAGGGCGTATTCGAAATGTATGCTCGGAAAGGAAATCATATTATCACACTCACCACAGAACACAAAGCTGTTTTGGATGCTTGTAAAAAAGTAGAGAAAATGGGTGGCGAAGTCACTTATTTGGGTGTAGATAGAGAAGGTTTGGTCAACTTGGAAGAGTTGGAAGCTGCCATAAAAGAGAGTACTATTTTAGTCTCTATCATGTGGGCAAACAACGAAACTGGTGTGATCCAACCAATGAAAGAAATTGGAGCCATTTGCGAAAAGCACGGCGTGCTTTTTATGAGTGATGCGACACAAGCAGTTGGTAAAATACCTGTAGACCCCAAAGCAACGGGCGTACACTTGATGGCTTTTACTTCACACAAAATGTACGGACCAAAAGGAGTTGGTGCTTTGTTTGTGAATCGTAAAAAACCTCGTGTAAAAGTTACGGCGCAAATAGATGGAGGTGGACATGAGCGTGGCATGCGTTCGGGAACTTTAAATGTCCCCGGGATTGTTGGTTTTGGTAAAGCTGCTGAATTATGTGCCAAAGAAATGGCACAGGATACAGAACGTTTGAGCAAACTTCGAGACAAACTCGAAATTGCTTTGATGGGCAGTTTGGAAGAAGTTTATTTGAATGGAAGCAAAGAACACCGTATGCCGCACGTAACGAACTTATCGTTCAAACACGTAGAAGGCGAAGGTTTGATGATGACTTTCAATCAAAATATTGCAGTGTCTTCGGGTTCTGCTTGTACTTCGGCTTCTTTAGAGCCTTCTTATGTATTGATTGCATTAGGATTGGGAGATGACTTGGCACACTCTTCGATTCGTTTTAGTTTAGGACGATTTACCAAAGAAGAAGATGTTGATTTTGCTATCGAAGCACTTCAAAAAGGCGTAACTCATATGCGTGACTTGAGTCCAATATGGGAAATGTATAAAGAAGGCGTAGATATCGACGCAATCGAATGGGCGGCACACTAATATTGAGAGTAGCATAGGCTGTTAGCCTGTGAATTGAATTTTAACAAATTGAAATTAAAATAAATAATTATGGCATATTCAGATAAATTATTAGACCACTTTAAGAATCCACGTAATGTTGGTACTTTGGATAAATCAGACAAACATGTAGGAACTGGATTGGTTGGCGCACCTGAGTGTGGCGATGTGATGCGTTTGCAAATCCAAGTAAGCGAAGACGGTTTGATAGAAGATGCAAAATTCAAAACCTTCGGTTGTGGTTCTGCTATCGCTTCCTCTTCTTTGGCTACGGAGTGGCTCAAAGGAAAATCAGTAGAAGAAGCGTTGGCTATCGACAACATGGCGATTGTAGAAGAATTGGCATTGCCTCCAGTAAAAATTCACTGTTCTGTTTTGGCAGAAGACGCTATCAAAGGCGCAATCAAAGACTACCAAGAGAAAAATGGCTTGGAAGTTACAGTCAAAATGAGTGAACACTAAAAACGTATCTACGTTTTGAGGATCTATGTATTCACGTTCAATTAGGAACGTGAATACATAGATACATGTACACGTGAACACAAAAAAGAAATTATGTTATTTGTAGCAGAAAGCGCAAAGGAGCGGATTGATTCGCTTCGTGCGGACGAAACAATAGGAAACGATTATTTTATTCGGGTCTCGGTAACGAGTGGTGGTTGTTCGGGTTTGAGTTATCAAATGGATTTTGATAATGAAGACCAACCCAATGACCAAGTTTTCGAAGACAAAGGCGTAAAAGTAGTTACCGACCTCAAGAGTTTTCTCTATTTATGCAATACAACCCTCGAATTTTCGGGCGGCTTGGATGGCAAAGGCTTTTATTTTAATAATCCCAATGCCTCGCGAGAGTGTGGTTGTGGAGAAAGCTTTGCGGTGTAAATAAATTCTTGCTTACGCAAAAATAAGACTGGAAAGAGGTTTCGTTTATGTAACGAAGCCTCTTTTTAAATTGATGTCACCTGTTCATTGAGGGAAGCCAATAGAAAAGGAGATGAACTGGCGACTGGACTTTCAGTAATCGAAAAAACTTATGCCTAATGAAAAAAACTAACGCTCTCCGCATCCTAGATAAAGAAAAAGTCCAATACCAAATATTCGAGTACGAATACGACCCGATAGAAGGTTCTGCCAAAGCCATTGCGGAAAATGGCGGGATTTCCAAAAAGCAAGTCTATAAAACCTTGGTAGGCAAAGGAAACAATACAGGCGTTTTGGTAGCCGTTATTCCGAGCGACGATACACTCGATTTTAAAGCCCTTTGCAAAGTTGCGAGTAACAAAAAAATGACACTCATTCCTGTCAAAGAATTGCAGGGATTGACAGGTTATATAAGAGGCGGTTGTTCGCCCGTAGGAATGAAAAAGAACTTCCCTGTCTTTATAGATGCTTCGATTTCCGACCTTGATTTGGTGTATGTAAATGCAGGACAAAGAGGCATGCTCATGGGCGTTTCGCCCGATGATTTAGTGCGAGTAAGCAAGGCAACCGTCGCTTCAATAGTTCAAACAATAGAAGATTAAAAAACAGACAAAATTCGTCACCTGTTCATTGCGGGAAGCAAATAGCCAAGCGAATGAGCAGGCGACTCTCCTACGTTTCTCGCACCTCAACACAAAACCTACCAAGCACTATATCGAAAACCCACATTATAAGTAGCGGGTCGATTACCATCCAAGATAAAATCCAAAGGCAAATAATAGGTATACAAAAACTCGATTTCCAAATTGGGTGCGATTAGGAACTTCGTTCCTAGACCATATTCTACAGGCACGGTTGTCATCGCATAAATTGTCCAACGATTGCTCGGAAAGTAGCTAAAAAAGGCTTTAGCAAGCGGCAAGACTCGAAAGTCAGGCGCAAGGGTTGTCCACAAGCCAAGTTCGGCAAAAATGGCAGTTTTGGAACTCAATTGTCGATCATACATGAGTTGCGTGTACGAAATCCAACTTCCATCCACGGATCTATTTATTGGAATATAAGCCGTTTGTTGTATCGAAATATTTTTCCATTTTTTGACGGGGTTGAATTTTATTTTTGGTCCAAAATGAGCCAAACCATGTTGGGCTTTTCGCCCTAAATTTTCGCCACTACTATTGCTCAAAGTATCCGATGGAGCGTGGAGGAAATAGTCTTCTTTCTCTTGCAACAAAAGCACATCGAAAGGAGAAGAGGTGCTGCTATCATTAATTAAATTTGATTTATAAACGAGATCAAAACCAAGATTTACATTTTTGTTGGTGCCAAACAAAAACTGACCAAAAGCAGAGAAATAAGAACTCCGACTATTTAATTCCGAAAAGCCATCAAAATTTTGTTGCGTATAAAGCGCATTGAATACCTTTACTTCAAATTGCCCTTTCTGGTATAAATTGGAAGCTCGAAAATAGCTATTAAAATTGCTATCTTCTTGTGCAAAAACACCAAAAGAACAACAAAAAAATAGAACTAAAACAGGGATTGACTTTAATACATTCATCTGGAAATTTAAATTAGTTTCTCAATATTTAATATCAAGAAGAATACCAATAAAGCTTAGGAAAAGTTTTTGGATTTCTAGAATAAGTGGCAAAAAGGTCTTGGAACAGTCAAATATGGGTGGAGTAAAATCAAAAAGAGGCTGCCCATTTTTTAATGAACAGCCTCTTTCTTTTAATTTTTATATAGGTTATTTTTTTATGATTATTTCTTTTTAGAGCGTACGCGTTCTTTATATTTTATTAACTGTCTTTTAAGGGAATTTGCAGCGCTATCGATAGACGCTTCGAAAGTTTTATTCGTTTCTTTGACATATAAAACGCTACCAGGTATGGCTAGTTTTATTTCTACAATTTTGTCTTTTACTTGTCCTGAGTTTTCTAACTTCAAGGTAACGACGGCATCTAAAATTCTGTCAAAAAATTGCTCCAATTTCGCTAGCTTTTCTTCTATAAACAACAACAACTTTGCATCAGCTGAGAAATGGACGGCTTGAGTTTGTACTTTCATAATTTAATGGTTTAAAAATTATTAAATAGTTGCATTTCGTCTTGTTGGACAAAAATCAGAGTGAATGAATTGGATTTTATTTGTATTTAATTCAGTGTCAGATTTTGTCAGACGTTATCTCTTCATAGGCAAATTTAGTTTATAAATTTCTAATTCATTTTTAAATCGTGCCGAAGCTTCTAGGTACTTCAGCGTTTTATTCCTTAGCCTTTGGATGCGCTTGTTCGTACACTTTTCGTAGTTTTTCGATACTATTATGTGTATAAATTTGAGTCGCAGCCAAATTGCTATGCCCCAATAACTCTTTTATTGCATTTAGGTCAGCACCATTGTCCGACAAATGCGTTGCAAAAGAATGTCGTAATACATGAGGACTTTTTTTCTCTATGGTCGTTACCAAAGAGAGGTATTTTTTTACGGTATCGTAAAGAAGCGTCGAATAAAGCTTTTTCCCCTTATTGGTCAAAAACAACTCAGGTGGAAGCAGCTGGTCAAACCTTTGTTCACGAGCATCGATATAGTCATTTAAGGTATTCGTTAGCTTTTTGCCAAAAGGTACTAAGCGTTCCTTATTGCCTTTTCCTAGTACTTTCAATTGTTGTTGCATAAAGTCAATATCACTGAGTTTGAGTCCTGTCAGCTCGGAGTGTCGTATTCCTGTAGAATACAATACTTCTAATATTGCTCTATCTCTATAACCTTCAAAAGTGGTGGGGAAAGTGACTTTTTCAAAAAGCATTTCCATGCTTTCTTTACTGACAAAAACGGGCAAACGCTTCCCAACTTTGGGAGAAAGTATCTTAACCATTGGATTCTTGAAAACTAATTTGCGTTTCAACAAAAATTTATAGTAAGTTTTTAGGCAAGATAATTTTCGATTGACAGAGCGGGCGACATTGCCTTTTTCCATCAAAAAAACCATCCAAGAACGGATATGAGTATGCTCAACTCTTTCAATAGGAATACTGTCATACTGTAGTGCCAAATAGTCAAAAAATTGACCTAAATCGTTGCGATAGGCAGTTACAGTGTGGGGCGAAAATCGTTTCTCGTATTCTATATATTGAAAAAAAGTCTCTTGCTTCATACATCTACTATATCAATGGTATAATTCCTGTTTTTTTCTTCTTATCTGCCGTTGGCAGCTTTTACATCAGCAAATAAAATTTACTAACTCTTCTCTTCTTAAAACTTTAAGTTATTAAAAGCTTACTTAAAAAACAAGTATTTGCTTTTTTTTGTTTTACACCAAATATTATTTAACTCTAAAGTTCTACTTTTACAAGTAAAAATAGGTTAAACGAATCTTTTTATTCGACAAAGAGTTTCATCTTTAAGATACCTTTATCACTTTAAAGGGTCAAATATTATTCCATAACATTTATATATAATGTCAAAACCACGTGATCATAAAGAACGTTTTCTGAAAACTCCTCAATATGAAGGAGGAATGAAAGCAATGCGAAAGTTTATTGTTGAGAGACTCAAATACCCCAAAGAGGCTTTAAAGGAAAAGATTGAAGGTACGGTTCATGTCAAATACGATATTGACTACAAAGGGAATGTTCCCAATGCCAAAGTCGTTTCAGGAATCGGACACGGTTGCGATGCAGAAGCAATCCGTTTGGTCAAATTAATGAAATTCAATCGGCCTAAAAATCATAAACTCAAAGTCATCTTTCACAGAAGTATTCAAATTCATTTTCGCTTGCCAAAAACTAAAGCGATTGCAAAGCCAAAGCCACCAGCAAAAGCTCCTGCTCAACAAATTCAATATACTTATACGACTACGAGCACGACAAAATCGAATGCTGAAAAAGAGGATAAACCTTCTAGTGGCTATAATTATACAGTTCGATTTTAGTTTTTTTTAAAATCTGCTGATAATCCTTCTTTCAAAAGAGGAATACATCCAAACAAGCCAGTTGTTTTGGGAAATCTCACTATATCTAAGTTTCACTGCTTTTAAACTCTTCGCCTTTATCTTATTTTTCTTCTTTTTTATCGAATTATTTTCTAAAAGCCTTAAAATCTCCTTACTTTTAAGTAATAAGATTATTGTTTCTAAAAGCGTTCTAATTTTATAAAAACGTTTTTCAACAAAAGAAGAAAATATGAATCGTATAAAAATAAGTATTCTAATCTTTACCTTCCTTTTTTCCTTTACGGGAACAAGTCAAGCACAGGAACAACTCAATGCCGCCGAAATCATCGAAAAATCCAATGATTTGCGCCAAGGAGCATCCAGTTATAATGAAATGAAAATGACCATCGTGCGCCCGACTTGGGAACGGACCATGACCATGAAAGCTTGGTCTTTGGGCGATGATTTTAGTTTGACCTTGGTCACAGGCCCAGCACGAGACAAAGGCACAGCTTTCCTCAAAAGAGACAAAGAAATGTGGAATTGGCAACCTTCTATCGACCGCTCTATCAAAATGCCGCCTTCTATGATGGGACAAAGTTGGATGGGTTCTGATTTTACCAACGATGATTTGGTGCGTTCTTCTTCTATCGTCAATGATTATGAGTATCGTTTACTAGAGTCCGAGACCATCGAAGGACGAGAATGTCATGTCATAGAATTGATTCCCAAAGAAGAGACGGCTGTCGTGTGGGGAAAGGTATTGATGTGGGTCAGCAAAAAAAATTACCTACAACTCAAAACGGAGTTTTACGACGAAGATGATTACCTTGTCAATACCATGCTTGGAAAAGACATCAAAACTATTGGTGGACGAGAATTGCCTGCCATCATGGAAGTTATTCCAGCAGAGGAAGAAGGACACAAAACCATCATCGAAATCCTAGCACTTGATTTTGATCAAGCTATAAAAGAAAGCTATTTTTCTGTACAGAATATGAAACGAGTGCGGTAAAAATACGTGTTCATGTTCTGTGTATCTACGTGTTCACGCCTGCTTGTATCAGACAAGTTTAGTGTTAACTTGAACACGTAGATACTTGAACACACAAAACGCCCAACGGGCAAAACCAATGAATACCATCTTCAAACTAGCTTGGCGAAATATTTGGCGCAACAAACGTCGAACGTATATCACTGCGGCATCTATTGTGTTGGCTGTTCTGCTTTCTTCCGTTATGAATTCTTTGCAAAGAGGAACTTGGGATAATATGATGGATAGCGTGGTCAATTCCTTTTTTGGTTATGCTCAAATTCATCAAAAAGGCTATTCCGAAGAACAAACCTTGGACAAGGCTTTTCGCCCAAATGAAAAGCTCCAATCCCTCCCACAGCAAGTCCAACAAATCCAATCTGTCGTTCCTCGATTGGAATCCTTTGCCCTCGCTTCCAAAGGCATCAATACACAAGGCGTTCTGATATTGGGCATCGACCCTACGCTCGAAAATGAAATGACCAAGGTCAAAGACAAAATAAGTTTTGGTGAATATCTAGAACTACAAGACGAAGCGATTTTGGTCGGAGAAGGTCTTGCGGAAAACCTTAAAATTGGTATTGGAGATACCTTGGTTTTGATTAGTCAGGGTTATCATGGAGTCAATGCCGCAGGCAAATATCCCATCAAAGGAATACTTCGTTTTGGTCCACCTGACTTGAATAATACCGTCGTCTATATGCCTTTGCCTTTGGCGCAACAATTCTTTGGTGCAGAGGGTTTGGTCACAACCCTCGCCTTGAAAATTGCCAATAAAAAAGAAGTTCCCAATACAATGCAATCCCTTCGCAATCAGCTCGATACGGAAACCTACGAAGTACTCGATTGGGAAGAAATGATTCCCGAACTCGTGCAAGCAAGAGAACTCGATACGTCTAGTGGCAAATTGATTTTAAATATTTTATATCTAGTTATAGGCTTTGGTATTTTTGGGACTATATTGATGATGGCAAAGGAACGAGAATACGAATTTGGGGTGCTGACCGCTATCGGAATGTCTCGGGGCAAACTTTCTTCTATTGTTTGGTTGGAAACCTTTTTGCTGGGACTCTTTGGTTCTGTTTTGGGTATTTTAATAAGTGCGCCCATCGTTTATTATATGTATAGCAATCCGATACAATTGCCTCCAGATATGGCACAAGCCTATGAAAAATTTGGTGTAGAACCTGTCATGGCGACGGTCTTCGACCCACAAATATTTATGAATCAAGCCATCACTGTTTTTATTATGACGAGTATCTTGGCTTTGTTTCCGATTTATAAAATAAGAAATATGAAAGTCGTGGAGATGATGAGGAAGTAGGAACGTGTTCAGTATTTCCACAAGACTTTTTACAATATCTTTAAATGATTTTTTATGGAACAAATTGATGATTTAGAAATTATCCTAAACAAAATTAATGAAAGTGACGGACAAATAACATGGTATCCTTTAGCAAAATTAACCAAACAGAATATAGTGGGAATACTCAAAATCCTGAAAGAGGAGGAATTGATTGATTCTCTTATAAAAAGCGATGGCATGAATAAAAGAGAGTATTTTTCAATTACTAAAAAAGGAAAAAAGCACATTAGCAATATAACAGAAGAAGAATAAATGAGTTTCTTGTTGGTTTTTGTGAAATTATATAATCGATAGGACTTACGCACATGAACACGTGAACACATAAAAACGCCCAACGGGCAAAAAACAATGAAAACCATCTTAAAAATAGCTTGGCGAAATATTTGGCGCAACAAAATCCGAACGGCCGTGATTTTGGGAGCGATTATTTTGGGTGTTTGGGCAACCATATTTATTACGGGCTTTTCCAATGGCATGGTCAAAAGCTATATCAACAACTCGGTCGAGACCGAAGTTTCTCATATCCAAATCCATGACTCGTTATTCTTGAAAGATAAGGAAATCAAGTATTACATCAAAGACCCACAAGCGGTACAAGCCGCAATTGCTTCGATAGAAGGCATCCAATCCAGTACCAGCCGAACGCTGACAAATGCCATGTTGTCGTCCTCTAAAGGAGCGAGAGGCATCCAAGTAAAAGCCATTGATCCTAGCAAAGAAGAAACGGTAAGCAATATAAAAGAGAAGGTCGTCGAAGGTGCTTTTTTGACTGCCGAAAAACGGAATCCCTTGCTGTTGAGTCGTCGTTTGGCAAAGAAAATGAAACTCAAAGTACGCTCTAAAGTCGTATTGACTTTCCAAGATATTAGTGGCGAAGTCGTGGCGGCATCATTCCGAGTCATCGGATTGTTTGAGTCGGGTATTACGCCTTTTGATGAAGCCAATATCTTTATTAGAAGCAATGATTTGAACAAACTCTTGTTTGAAAATGCTGCTGTAAACGTCAATCAAAGTCCGACGACAACTATTCCAAATGCCGTAACACATGAGTTTGCTATTTTGACAAAAGATGTAGCTCAAGTACCTCAAATTGTCGCCAGTTTACAAAGCAAACTACCTCAACTCAAAGTACAAAGCTATAAAGAAGTATCGCCCGAATTGGAACTCTACGAAACCAGTATTGGATTGACAGGAATCATCGTAATGACGATATTTATGTTGGCTTTGGTTTTTGGAATCATCAATACCATGCTCATGGCGGTACTCGAACGCTATCGAGAATTGGGCATGTTGATGGCTGTCGGAATGGGCAAAAAAAGCGTCTTTTGGATGATTGTAACGGAAACCTTAATGCTCGGCTTGGTTGCTGCGCCAATTGGTTTATTATTGGGCTATTTGACCATCCATATTATAAGTCATACCGGAATAGATTTATCGGCGTATAGTTCGGGTATCGAGAGTTTTGGAATGTCCAAAATCGTTTATCCATCGCTCGAAACCGCCACTTATATCCAATTGGCTTTTGCCGTTTTTATCACGGCTATTTTGGGTTCGCTCTATCCAGCATGGAAAGCAATAAAATTAAAACCTGTGGAAGCGATAAGGAATTTGTAAGGAGTGTTCAAGTGCGCAAGTGTTAGAGTGCGCAGATCCAACATGACGTAGACATAAACTTGAACACCTGCGCACTTGAACACTCGAACACCTGCCTGACGGCAGGCAGGCGTCCGAAGGACAAAAACAAAAAATTATGAACGTAATAAAAACCGAAGGAATTACCAAAACCTACAATCCAGATACGATTCCAGTACATGCCTTGCGAGGAGTGGATTTGGAGATTAAGAAAGGCGAATTTACCGCTATTGTTGGGCCTTCGGGTTCGGGAAAAACGACCTTGCTCAATATTATTGGCGGCTTGGATAGACCGAGTTCGGGTTATATTGAAGTCGGTGGAAAAGACATTTCTAAACTAAGTGATGCGCAACTCATTGATTTTCGGAGAGAAAATATTGGCTTCGTTTTTCAGGCGTATAATCTTATTCCCGTGCTGACCGCCGAAGAAAATGTAGAGTTTGTCATGCTCTTGCAAAACAGGTCAGAAGCCGAACGAAAAAGCCGAACCCAAGAACTGCTTACAGCAGTTGGGCTTGCCGATAAAATAAACAATAGACCCTCGGAATTGTCGGGTGGACAGCAGCAACGAGTGGCGGTGGCTAGAGCTTTGGCTCCCAAGCCAAGCTTTATTTTGGCAGACGAACCAACGGCTAATTTGGACTCCAAATCTACTGCGAATTTGCTCGACATCATGGCTCGACTCAATAAGGAAGAAAACATCACTTTTGTTTTTTCTACGCACGACCAACGGGTGATTGATAGAGCGAGACGAGTCATTACTTTGGAAGATGGAGTGATTGAGTCGGATGTTGTGAATCAGGTGTAGCAATGTTGACTTATTTTTAACCACTAAGGCACTTAGTTCACTAAGCTAGATGTTGACTTCTTATGTATAAAATAACTTTCCTTTTATTCCTTTTTTTATGTACTCTTTCTTCTTTTGCGCAAGAAGCGAAGGAGAAGAATTGGCTCCTTTCTGGTTATGTCAAAAACCTGCAAACGGTCTTTGTATTGGATGGAGGAACGAACATCCCAAAACAAACTTTGACGGATAACCTCATTCATAATCGACTCAATTTCAAATGGTATTGGAACGATGCTTGGACCTTTAAAGCAGACTTGCGGACCCGCTTGCTCTATGGCGAAACGGTCAAACTCAATAATTTAATTAGCAATAATACTTATGCACAACAAGTCGATGAAAGCAGCAATGATATCCTTGATTTATCGGCTGTTGTATTGGATGAAAATGCTTTTGTGCTTCATTCCGTTTTGGATAGATTGTATGTGGAATGGTCGAAGGGCAAATGGGAAATTCGAGCAGGGCGGCAGCGAATCAATTGGGGAATTTCTACGGTTTGGAATCCCAATGATGTTTTTAATGCCTTTTCTTTCACCGATTTTGATTACGAAGAACGACCAGGAAGCGATGCTTTGCGCATAAAATATTATACAGGATTTGCTTCGAGTATCGAGCTGGCGAGTAAGTGGAGCGTCGATAAGGAAAAAGCCGTTGCGGCGGCCTTGCTCAAACTCAATAAAGGCAATTATGATTTCCAGATTTTAGGAGCTTATGTGCAAAATGAATTGGCATTTGGTGGGGGTTGGGCTGGTAATTTGGGAGGCGCAGGATTCAAAGGGGAGTTCACTTATTTCCATCCTTTGGAGGGTGAAGGTGCCGACAGTTTTGCAGCAACTTTGGGCTTGGATTATTCTTTCAAAAATGCTTTGGTACTAGGAGCAGGATTTTTATACAATAGCAATGGACAAGCTTCGGGAAGCATTGGAGACTTGTTTAGCTTTGATTTATCTGCTAAGAATTTATATCCTTATCAATATTCTATTTTCGTGCAAAGTTCCTATCCAATTACACCGATTTTATATGGCGTTATGGCTTTTATTTATAGTCCCTCGGAAGCACATCCTTTATTTGTGACTCCAACGCTTACCTATTCTATTCGAGAAAATTGGGACATTGATTTGGTCGGGCAATTGGCCTTTAATTCGGAAACAAATCGTACTTATTTTAGTCCTTTACAAGCCTTTTTTGGAAGGATTAAGTTTAGTTTTTAAAGCTGCATCACAAGCATTAATGTATTCCAAAAGACTAAAGTTAGATATTTCATTTGCACAAGTACTTCCCTTCAACTAATTTCGTTTTAGAAAAAAGCAATTTCTTTTGTTGAATAGAAATAATTTTCGGCGACTCGGTTTCCTTCACAAAGTCCTACTTTGTATTGTATTTCTATGGGCATACAATACGGAAAAAAGTCATGCCCAAAAACCGAATTCCAATCTACGCAGCCAAATCATTCGCCCTCAATTACCAGCGCAACAACTGGATTCTTTGACCATTATTCCGCATACAGTTCTGCTACAAAATACCCAAACGAAGGAAATTATCGGCACTACATTTTATACAATAAGCAATAATTTTATTCAATGGAATGTCGAGGAAACGAAGACTATTCCAGCTTTTGAAAAACAATCATTTCTGATAACTTATCGAGTTTTTCCCTACCAATTTACAGCAAAAAACAAACACCTCGATACCCTCAAAATGGCTCGTTCGCCGAGCAATGCAGGGGATATTGCCTTTGATTATAGGCCCTACAAAGACGATGAAGTCCGTCTTTTAGAGGAATCCAATATGGACTATAACGGAAGCTTTTCGAGAGGACTTTCCTTGGGGAATAACCAAAGTGTCGTGCTCAATTCTAATTTCAATTTGCAGATGGCGGGAAGCTTGGGCGATGTCGAAATATTGGCGGCAATTTCGGATAGCAATATCCCTTTACAACCCGAAGGAAATACGCAACAATTACAGGATTTTGACAAGGTTTTTATTCAAATAAAAAAAGAAGGACATCAGTTATTGGCTGGAGATTATGAGATGACGAATGGCGAGAATTATTTCCTGCGTTATTACAAAAAACTACAAGGAGCGAGCTATACCAATAAGACTTCCTTTGCGGAAAACAAAGAACTAGAAACTAAAGCGAGTGTCGCTATTTCGAGAGGGAAATTTGCTCGAAATACATTGGTCGTTCAAGAAGGAAATCAAGGACCGTATCGTTTGGAAGGGAGCGAAGGCGAGCAATTCATCATCTTGCTCGCTGGGACAGAACGAGTGTATGTGGATGGGCAGCTCAAAAAACGAGGCATAGAATACGATTATATTATTGATTACAATCGAGGCGATATTACTTTTACGGCAAATCAATTGATCACCAAAGACCGACGAGTCATTATCGAATTTGAGTATTCCGACCAGAATTTTCTGCGTTCTTTGTATGCCGTACAATCCGATTATAAAACGGACAAAATGCGTTTGCATTTCAATCTCTTTTCGCAACAAGACAGTAAAAATACGTCTGGATTGACTGAACTTTCTGCCTCGCAAAAACAAAAACTAGCGGATGTTGGTGATCAACTCAATGAAGCCTTAGTTTCGGGACTTCGACCGCTCGATGAAAATGCGGATCCTATCGCTTATCGACTCATTGATACATTGGTAAATGGTATTTTGTATGATAGTATTTTGGTTTTTGCGAGTAATCGAGAAGAAGCTCAATATTCGGCTCGATTCTCGGAAGTAGGAGCGAGCAATGGCAATTATATTCGAGAAATATCGGCGACCAATGGAACGGTTTTTCGATGGGTCGAACCCGATTTGTTGGGCAATTCACAAGGCGATTACGAACCGATTATTCGGCTTTTAGCACCTTTGGCGCATCAGATTTATTCAGCGGGATTGGACTATCAATTGAGCCGAAAAAGTAGGATTCAAACAGAAGTTGCGCTCAGTAATCAAGATCTCAATCGCTTTTCTTCACTCGATTCGAATGATAATTTGGGATTAGCCTCTTTTATCAATTATAATTTCCAAACTCCCTTGTCCAAAAAAGACACTTCTTGGCAATTGACAACTGATATAGCTTATGAATTTAAGGAAGCAGATTTTCGACAAATTAATCCGTATAGAAATCAAGAATTTGCTAGAGATTGGAATATCGACAACCGAAATACGCTATTTAATGAACATTTGGGAAAAGCCAGTTTTTTGATAGAACGCTTTAATTTAGGTTCACTCAAATACGAATTTAATACTTTTTTGCAAGGAAAAAGCTACACAGGAAATCGCCATTTTTCTCAACTAAATATAGCCAAAAAAGGCTTTAGCCTTTTTGCCGAAGGTAATTTGCTATACAGTAAAACAGCATTAGAAGAGAGCCAATTTTTTAGACCTAAAATTGATATTGCTCAAACTTTTGCGAAAGCCAATAAGTTAAAAATAGGAGCTTATGCCGAACGAGAACGCAATGAACGGATGCAAGCCGACACACTCAGTAAAACGAGTTTTTATTATGATTTTTTGAAATTTTATGCTGAAAACAAAAGCCGAGAAAACTTGCAATGGGATGTTTTTTTTGCACAACGTTGGGATTATAGTCCATTGCAAACAGATTTTGTGGAGGCGACCAAAGCCAATAATATTGGCTTTAATGGCAATTGGAATCAAAGCCGTTTTTCTCGTTTGCGCTGGAATTTTACTTATCGCCAACTCGATGTTCGTCGTCCTGACTTGAGTACAGAACAAAACCTAGAAACGTATTTGGGTAAACTCGAATATCAAGCCGTTTTGTGGAAAGGTGCCTTGAAATCCAATACAACTTATGAGATTGGAGCAGGACAAGAACCCAAATTGGAATACAATTATCTCAAAGTCAATCCAGGCGAAGGAGTGTATCAATGGAATGATTACAACCAAGATAGCTTGCAGCAAGTCAACGAATTTGAAATTGCGGTGAACAGCGACCAAGCCCAATTTGTACGAGTTGCTTTATTGACCAATGATTTTGTGCGTACGAATACAGTTGGTTTCAATCAAAGTTTGAATTTGAATCCGAAGGTGATTTGGCATCAAAAAGAGAAAGGAATCTTTCCTTTTTTGAATCGTTTTTCGAGCCAATCTACCTTTAAAATAAATCGTAAAACAAGACGAACTCCTGATGTCCAATTGTGGAATCCTTTTCAAACAGTACTCAATGATACAAGTTTGGTTGCAACGACGGCTTCTATTCGCAATACCTTGTTTTTCAATCGCACCAATCCGAAATATGATTTCCAACTAGGGCAATATCAGACTCAAAATAGGATTATCCTAACTACAGGTTCTGAAAGTCGAGCAAGTTCCGAACAGTTTTTCCGAGCAAGATGGAATCTTTGGACACCTTTTACGCTTATTGCCTACGCGAGTCAAGGAGAGCGATTGACAGACTCGGCTTTTTTCAATGAAAGAGATTATGAAATCGAGTTTCAAAAAGTAGAATTATCAGGAAACATTCAAACGGCAAGCAAATGGCAAGTGCAATTACAATATTTGTGGCAAGAAAAAAACAATGTATTAGGCAATCAAGAAGTGGTCAAGCAGCAAGAATTTTCCTTCAAAACGACGTATAACAAAAGCACTAAAACGGCATTGTCTTTAGAAGCAGCTTATGCCAAAATTGCTTATGAAGGAGCAACAAATACGGCTGTTTCTTTTGCTTTATTGGAAAGCCTACAACCCGGTCAAAACTTCCGATGGAACATCAGTTTGGACCGCCAACTCGCCAAAAATCTCCAACTCAATATTGGGTATGAAGGCCGCAAAAATGGTCAGCTAAAAGTGGTACATATTGGGCGTATGCAAATGCGAGCGGTGTTTTGAAAACGTATCGGCGTATCTATGTATCTACGTGTTCACGTTTTTGTCTACATTTTGTATGAACGTGAACACGTAGATACGTGAATATTTGAACACACTTTCCTATGTGGAAAACTTTATTTTAAAAATCCCGCAGCTACGAGTACTTTTGTAGAGTAAAAAAAACAAGAGATGTCAACAGCAGATAACTTTATTCCATTTATACATAATTATTGTGATCGTTGGTGTGAGCGATGTCGCTTTATTATGCGATGTCGTATAGGAGTAGAAGAAGTAAAACGACAGGACGGAAAAAAAGAAGATGATGGGGTTTCTACTTCTGTAGAAACAGTGGCTCAAAACCTGAAGGATGCTCTAGATATGTTGGAAAAGATGGCAAAAGAAAACGGAATCAACTGGGAAGAACTACAGCAAGAGATAGACGAATCAGAGCCCAAAGAAAGGACTTATACCAATGAACAAGTAGAACTCAAAGAATGGGGAATTGAATATTTGAGTTTGGGACGAGATTGGTTTGCGCAGAATGGTGATATTATTAATGAGAAAGAAGAAGAAATCAATCAAAAAATAGAATTTGGAATAGAAGGAACAGCTCGGCAAGGACTGGAGTTGTTGGATGCGATGGAAGTCATTCGATGGTTTTTATTTTTTATTAGTGTCAAGATGGATAGAGCCTTGTATGGTTTACAAAGCGATTGGATAGAGGGAGATGATCCTATACAAAATGATGCCAATGGAAGTGCCAAAGTAGCCCTCGATGCGATAGAACGGAGTTTGGGGGCTTGGGAAGTGATAAGAAAACATTTTCCAGATCATATTGATGATTTTATTGACATTTTTGTCTTACTCGGTAAGATGCGAAAAAACCTTTTACAGCTTTTTCCCAATGTAGAAGCTTTTGTCCGACCAGGTTTTGATGAACCTCAGTTTCATACGCCTTAGTT
>CANNZV010005151.1:0-30679 GCA_947561585.1 Caprella mutica | reverse complement strand
GGAAAAGGCTATAATCAAAAATTGATTACAATATTAAAGCGATTATTGACTGTTTTGGAAGAAAAGAAAATGGGAAATGCCAAAGGTGTTTTTACAAAAGAAGGGGAACTCTGCGCTGCTTTTTTCTTGCTGCAAGACCAAAAACGCTTGATTTATTTGCTTGCTCGCTCCACAACATTGGGTAAAGAAAAAAAAGCGATGCCTTTTTTGATAGACAGCGTAATTCAAGATTTTGCCAAAAAAGGAAATTATCTATTGGATTTTGAAGGTTCGGCTATTCCTTCGGTAGCCAAATTTTTCAAGAGTTTTAGGGCAGAAAATGAAATGTATTGGGCAGTAAAAAAAGAAGGTAGAAATGAATAGGGCGTTCAAAAATCGAGAGATTTTCAAACGCCCCGTGAGAGAGTAAGTTCTTTGTTTTCATTACTCAACTATAGCATTTTACTATAGTAATTTTATTTAGCATTAGCGACCAAGCTAATAACCAAAGCGATTTCATCGCTGATTGCTTTGTCTTTGGCAGCACCAAAAAGACCAGAAGCATATTTGATTCCCCATTCGGTACGATTTATTTTGAAGGCAGGAGTTACTGCCGATACGGTATTACCAGCAAGGGCAACATTTGCAGGAATGCTAACACTTTTGGTCACTCCTTTCAACGTCAAATCTCCAGTAATGGTGTGTGTAATATTGCTATCGCCACTAGCCGCTGCTACTTTTGTAATAACGAATTTTCCAGTAGGGAATTTCTCCACTTCAAAGAAATCGTTATTTTTCAAGTGCCCCTCTAGGTCTTCTTTTCCGTCGCCAGCTTTCAAATCAGTAACAGTAATAGAGTTCATATCCAAAGCAAAAGATCCCGATTCGATAGCACCATTTTTAACAGAAAGGTTTCCATTGGCAATAGATAGTTTACCTTGGTGTTGTCCACCAACCTTTGTACCAGTCCAAGTAATAGAGCTGTTTGTTGTATTTACATTAAATGTTTTTGCTGCTGCGGTAGCTGCTGCTGCTTTGCCTGTTGCTTCTTTTGCCACTACTTTTTCGCCTTTAGGTTCGTTTTTACAAGCAATCATAAGTCCTAAAAGAAGGACAGGAAGAAGAATTTTCACTAGATTTTTCATCTGTAATGTATTTTTTTAATTAAATAATTTATGTTGTAAATCAATAAGAATAAGGGCGGAAATCTATTTATTTCCTCAAAATTTGCGCAAAATAGCTATTTTTTAGCTATATGTCATACTACAACACCTTAGGAAACGTTAATGTTTTATAAGTAAACCCTGATATAATTTGTTTTTACAAAAATATAAACCAAATGTAATCATAGTACTAGACAAAATTAATTTTGCCTAATATTTTTTGTGATTCAGGTATTCTAAAATGTTTGACTAAATATGCCAAGAATGCATTCAAATGAAAGACTTTTGGACAGAGTCTATTAATGCCATAGCGAAAAAGAGATTCTGCCCTTTCAACTCTCCCTTTAGCAAAAGTAATTACTCTTGATTGAGCATAAGTTCTGAATCCTTCTACTATACTCAAGGCATATGCAAAAACCATAATTGCCATCAATAAATTGCGTCGAGCATTCCCTTTCAAATTCATACATTCCAAGTCAAAACCGTTACTTTTAAGATTCTTAAAACAATGTTCTATTTTCCAACGAATACCATAACGTTGTGCACTCTTATATTTAGATTCATCCAAAGTTGTAATGAGAAAAAGGACAGGCTCTTTTGCGTTTGGTTCGGGGTTTTTACAAAAAATAAAAAAGTAAGTTTGCCCGTCTATTTTTACCGCTTTCTTAATGGTTTTGTGTGGCACCTTACTCCGCTTAACTTTGGCTACCAATTTCTCATAATCAAGTTCTTCTATTTCGTCAAATAAAGATTTATAAGCTTTGTAACGTAGTCGGATGACAAAATCTAAATGACAGCAAATCAAGAATTTAAACCAATCCAGTCCGATATATTCTCTGTCTCCCAAAAGAATTTTGCCGCTCAAAGAATAAAAGCGCAATGCTTTTTTCATTAGGCTTCGACGTTCCTTAAAATTACTCGTACCATGTTTACGTAAATCAAGCCAAAAAATGGGAATACATACCCCATGAACTACGATGCCTAGTGTAATATAATGATGCCACTTCCCTCTCCATTTCCAACTCGTGCCGTCTATAATCAGATACTCACTAGTTGACTCAAAAGCACTCATCCCATAGCCTAGTAATTCAATCCATAATGAGGAAAATGCATGTTTATCAAAAAAACGGATTAATCGTTTGTAATGCGAATTAGGATTCACTTTTGTCGTGCCTGTGATTACTCCCACTATCCCTTTGAGTTTGTTGAGACATACTGTTTCTTTTAACAGCATGGAACATGCAATAATTAGCATGGTGCGTACCGTACTCTTTTTGTATTCACCGAAGTTTCTGTTAACTTTGTCTAATAGCGTGTCTGTAAGCATATTTCTTTAGTTGTCGTAAACCAAAGTTACTGCTTTTGACTCGCTATTTTATTTTTTGTCTAGTACTATGAAATGTAATAGCTTCTTTGTTACCTTCCCGGCTTTAACCGTTAAATAATTATAACAGGCTTGCTTTTTTCGTTATCTATGTGTTAAACTCTTTGCATCTTATGAGAAAATACCATAGCTTTAAGAATCCGTAAACGTTTTTTAATGAAAACCATTAGCGGGTATTTTTTATAAAAACTTATTTAACCATGAAAAATCTAATTTTCATTTTGTTTCTCGCTCCTCTTTTCGCTTTTGTGCCAGCAGAAGACATAAGTATGTCGGCTATATCAGATGCTATAAAGAAAGGAGATGTCGAAACACTATCAAAGTATTTTGATAGCGATGTTGAGGTTGCTGTGTTGGATGATGAAGACATGTATGATAAAGCAAGCGCAAAAAAAATTGTTTCCAATTTTTTTGCGAAACACAAACCACAAACATTCAATCAAGTACATCAAGGAACTTCTAAAGGAAAAGATTCTCAATACCTTATTGGTAGTTTGAATGCAGGAGGTTCGACTTTTAGAGTCTACATTTACATGAAAGTATCAAGTGGCAATTACTTGATACAAGAGATCCGATTCGACAAAGAGTAAAGTATTTTTTTTAATAAACTCAAAGGGCTTGTTGGTTTCCAACAAGCCCTTTGTGGTTTTAGAGCCTTGTTTAGAGCAAATCTTTTTTCAAAACACCTAATCCAAATAAAGCAAAATCATATTTCACAGGATCTTGGGCATCCAATAAACGCAAATTTGAGGTGAGTTCCAAGACCGTTTTCCAATCTGTTTGCTTTCGCTTGATCAATCCATAATGACGGGCCACACGATCGACATGCACATCGAGTGGTATGAGCAATTGACTTGGTTTTATGCTTTTCCATAGCCCAAAATCTACTCCTTTATCATCTTGTCGCACCATCCAACGCAAAAACATATTGAGTCGTTTGCAAGTAGACTTTCGCTTGGGTGTAGAAACGTGTTTTCGAGTACGCTTGGGTGCATTTTCGAGCGAAAAAAACAATTCATGAAAGCCCAAAAGTGCCGATTCAATTGTTGTCTCGTCGGGAGTCAGAAATCGAGCAAAAGCATCTTCTAGCGAGGCATTGTTTTTATAAAACCATTGCAAAAACTCTAAGAAATAAAGTGTATCGGTACTTTGAAAAGTACGATGTTTAAAAGATAAGAGTTTTTTTCTATCCTCTTCCTTATGATGAAGAATGAAATCATAAGGAGCGCCATCCATCATTTCAACCAATTCATTGGCTTTGTTGATAATCGTTTTTCGTTGACCCCAAGCCAACATGGAGACCCAAAAACCCATAATTTCTATATCTTGCAAGCGGCTAAAACGATGTGGAATCTGAATAGGATCATTGTCAATAAAAGCAGTAGAATTGAATTGTTCGACACAATCATTTAAAAAATCACTTAAATTTGGATGGGTTTGCTTCATTTTTTGACAACTAATTGGCAGTTTCGTTTTTTACGATAAGCGAATGTACAAATTTATCGTTCTTAGAAAAACATTCGTGTTCTTTTTTAAAGAAGTTAATAAGAAAACCCTTAATTTTCAGTCAAATGATATTACAATTTAAATAATATCATTATCTTTACCGAAGCATAAAATATGACAGCAACTTTAACATACACACTTGTACTTGCAGTAATTTATCTTGGTCGAAAAACCTATAATTTCTCGAAGTAACAGTCATCTATTACTTTAGACTAAGTTTTAAAATACTCCTCCACATCCATCCGACTGTACTTCAGCTATTGAAGTGCCTCTTTTTTTGTACCTTCGCTGATGATGTATAGTTCCGAAAACGACACACGCTTATATATTACGCTCTTATCGAATTACTATAAATCTTTAGGTGTTGGATGAATTTGTTTTTTGGACTTTTCAAATTAAAATATTTTCGTAATGCTTTTCAAGTTATTTACCGTTTGTGCATTAGTGTACATACTTTTTCGCATATCTTCAGTACCTCGTTTTTTGTCTAGCGCCAAAAAAGCGACTAAAAAAGATATAGACAAAGAAGACTATGTAGATTATGAAGAGGTAGAATAAGATAATAGACCTACAAAATGACAACACCAATAAGCGAATCCGTTCTTTATAAGAACAATCAATTAATTGCTTTTAATAAGCTTCCGACTGTTGCCGTTCAACACGACAAAAAGGAGGAAAAATCTTTGGTCGATTTGGCTGAAATCTATTGTAAAAGTACGGTTTATTTGATACACCGACTAGATCAACCTGCAAGTGGCGTTATCTTATTGGCCAAAACCAAAAAGGCTTTGGCTGCTATCAATTTGCAGTTTCAGCAACGAGAAATAGAAAAAACATACCTCGCTGTAGTCAAAAATAAACCACCAAAAGAAGCAGATACTTTAGTACACTATTTGCGAAAAAATGGCAAAACCAACCGTTCTCATGCTTTTGAAGAGGAGGTCAAAGGAAGCAAAAGAGCAGAACTACATTACAAGGTAATAGGGAGTATAGAAAATTATCATTTGTTGGAAATCAAATTATTGACAGGAAGGCATCATCAAATTCGGGCACAACTCACCGCAATAGATTGTCCAATCAAAGGCGATGTAAAATATGGTTCTCGTCGCTCCAATAAAGATCGTTCAATCCATTTGCATGCTTGGAAATTAACTTTTCATCATCCAGTAACCAAAGAAAAGGTAAAACTCACAGCGCCATTGCCAAAAGACAGCGTTTGGCAAGCATTTGAAATTTGAAAACTCAAACTCAAAAAAGGTCAACATAAAGCATTTGAACTTGAACCAGCCTGAGACTGGCAGGCTTGAACTTTGAAAAAACTTATCCCAACACTTCTTCCAAAATCAAATGCGCATTGATGGGAGACATATTTTCTACATGATAAGAATAAAAATCAATCAATTTTTGGAGCAAGGTTTTGCGCTGAATTTTAGACAATTTATGGGTGTGCGAGGCTTCTTTGGTACTGTTCAAAAAGTTGTTTAAAACAAGCGAAAGTTCTTTGTCTAGAAAGTGAATATGATTGGGTTCCCAAAGCACAAAAGCACCTTCTTTTAAATCAAAATAAGTCGCTTCTCCTTCCATCGAACTAGGCATAAACCCTAGAAACATAGACAATTCCAACAAAAAATGTAAGTGTAAATTTGCCACAGAATGAGGCGTTTTGTCCAGATATTCATAATAAGAGAATAAGAAACCAAAAAGGGCTTTATTTTCCTCTTTTTCCTTAATAGTTTTTTGAATAACTTCCGTAATAAACAAGCCAATCGCCCCTTTCACAATATCAAAAGGAAGCGATTGATAGACATAAGCCGATTTTATTTCTTTGATGCGAGTCAAATCCTTATCATCTCTATGGTAGACAACCAAATCGAGAATAGACATGAGTTGCAACAAACCTGCTTTGATACGAGCATTTTTACTGCGAACACCACTAACAATGTAGGAACGCAAACCTTTTTCCTCTGTATAAATATCCGTAATAATACTCGTTTCGGAGTACTTTATTGCTCGCAAAATAATTCCTCTGGTTTTTAAAAGCATAGTTATTCTTTAAAGTATTCATGTTCCAGTAAAGTAATGTCAAGGTCTCGTCTTCGCACTTAAAAACTCTTAGAAACTCCGTGTGACTCTGTGTGACTCTGTGGTAAAAAATGTCAACATTTCGTTTTTGAACCTGCCTGAGGCAAGCATGCTTAAAACTTGTACCTAAAAAAGGTCAACATCACGTGAAGCCATTCAAAATTCAAAATTATCACATTCAAAAAAGGACAACGTCACACCATGCTTACAAAACGCCATCGATAATATAACGAACCGAAAGCGCAAATTCATTAAAAACGAGTTGTTTGTCAAATAAGCGGTATGCAGGTTTATAATCTAGGGAAAAATTAATAGGAAAAGTCTCGACATTATATTCGATACCAATAATAGTTTCCAAAGGCAATTCAAAATCATTCTTGTTGAAAGCAACAGATAATCCCGCCCCAGCATAAAAGTTCATTCGATACGAAAGGAAAAAATGATATTCGTATAAAGCCGTGAAAGAAAGCATTCGTTCATTATAGTTAAAACCAACTATACCTTCTACGACACTATTGGGCGGATAAATAAAACGTTTGTAAGTTACTCCCGAAAGCGCGCCACCTCTTAGTCCAAGGGCATTGTGATAAGAATCATCTTGGGCTTGACCAACTTGACAAAAAAGAGAAATAAGAAGAAATAGAAAAAGTTTTTTTAAATAATTTAGCATAGAAATAATTGTTTTTTAGCAAAAAAATAACAGTATATCCTCACTATAATGTATTTTTGTGATAATTACTCAATATTTTTTTGTTATTCTATCAAACTTACCAAAAAAATGCCTAAAAAGAAATCCATCGAAGGTAAACCAGAAGTACATAAAGAATTAGAAGGATTCGATATTCAAATTGATGAATTTGGAGAAATCAAATCAAACTATGATGTAGAAAATATCAATATTTTTTTGAACAAAAACACAGTCGATAAAAAATTGAAAGAGCAAAAGGAAGGTCAAAGTGAAGAAGAATAAAAAAGAATTATTGGAAGACAACCTTTTTTATAAACTTGCGTAAAATTCTTAGAAATATTTCTTTTGATAAATGAAACACTCTAACTCACCAAAATAAACAACAAAATATATAGATTTATTTATATAGACAAATCATTGATTTGCAACAAATAAGGGAAAATACAAAAATTAAAGCATCTTTTTATGCTTTTTATCCGTTTGCAGATATGTAAGCTTTACTGTTTTCAACAATAAAATAGCATACAACACATACTTAACTTTTTTAGATAAGGAGAACCGATTACAGATTTTTTTGATAATGAAATACGAAGCCCTTTTTTATATTTAGAGGGTTTGAAATTGAACTTTAGAAATACCTGATTTTTGTTGACCATATTGCTTTATGAAGCTTCTTATAAAGTAATACCGATTACACTGACCTATAGACGATATAGAGTATTTAATATTTCTATAATCCCCATTTTTTTTTATTAATTGTAAAATATGGAAAACCGATTACGATTTTTGAGGCAGACTGTCATGCTTTTATTAGCAATGTTTAGTACCTCTTATTCGCTTTTTTCTCAATTTGATTTCGAACCCGAAAATCAAGTAATTAGTGTCGATGCAGGAACTTGCACGGCTACTGTAGACATCACTCCTTCTTTACCTGGACCAGGAGGAGCCAATTTCCCAACTATTGTTACAGATGGAGGAAGTACTGCCATCGGAACAACTATTGTCAATTCTACTGTTATTGGTGGAACAATGACGGGAACAACAAACAACCCAACTATTACTATTACTGCTGCCAATGGAGTGGCAACTTTATCTGTAACGGTTGAAATTATGGATAATCTAGGAACTTCGCCTGTACCAACAGCTACGTTTTCTATACAATTTATAGATGGAGAAGCGCCAGTATTAACAACCAACCCAACAGACCCAATGAATCCGCTACCAGCAGATGCAACGGTAGTTTGTCTGGCAGATGCCATGATGACACCTATTGTGACTGCAATGGATGATTGTGCAGGGGGCGTTCCTGTAGTTTTTGATTCAGACTTTACAGGAGATTGTTCTGGAGGAAGTTTAGTTCGAACTTGGACAGCTACCGATGGTAATAACAATACAGCAACTCATATCCAAACCATAACAATAACTGGAGATAATGACCCTCCAACAGAGGGAGGCATGCTTCCAGCTGTAACAGATTGTGGTTTGTCTACCATACCAACTTATGCTAGTGTTGCCGATTTGGAAACGGCTCTAGGTATTGACATTATGGACAATTGTACTGCAGATGCTGATTTAGTCTTTGGTGGACCAAGTGACGAATTGGCTATGGGTAGTACCCCAGATTCATGTCCACGAACTTATGTCAGAGCATATAGCTTGACGGATGCTTGTGATAATGTTCAAATATATACCCAAACCATTATTATTGATGATTCAACACCTCCAATGGTAACAAGTGCTCCGGCAGATACTGAAGCCGATTGTATGAATGGTCCAGCTGCTGCTACACAGTTTGCAGCTTGGGTAGCCAATGGTGGTGGAGCAGTTGTATCGGATGATTGTGATGGAATGCTGGAATTGAGCGTCACCGTAAATGGTGTGGCAACAGATACTCCAGAAGATGAAGTCAATATGCCTTGTCCCAATGGAACCTATGAAGTAGAATTTGTATGGACCAATGACTGTGGTGGACAATCTATGCCAGTAACAGCAACTTATACCATTGATGACCAGACTTCTCCAGAATCAACAGGAGGAACAGATGTCATCGTTCAATGCGATGGTGCCAACAATATGACTGATTTTACAGCATTTTTAAATAATAATGGTAGCTCTACAGCAATGGATGCTTGCTCGCCATTATTGCCTGTAGAATATGTTATTGATGGAAATGTTGTATCAATTGCAGAAGCTCAAGCTATACTAACCACTACATTGAATAATGGTCAATGTGAGGATAATGTATTGATAGATAATTCATCTACACCAATAGATAATGTATTAGCAGCTATCTTGGTTGATTTTCAATACACTGATGCTTGTAACAATTTCCCAACTACGCAAACGGTTACTTTTGCAGTAACCGATAATCTTGCACCAACAATTACAACTACTGGAGCTGATCAATCTTTAGATTGTCTCGCTCAAGCAGATATTGAGGCAGAGTTAACGGATTGGATTTTAGAAATTGGTGGAGCAAGTGCAACAGATAATGGTTGTGGCGGAGCTTCTTGGAATGCAGTTGTTGTTTCAGGAGGAGTAGCAGCAGGAACGGCTATTTTAACAAATGATGTAGTTGTTTATGGTGGAACGATAACCGATATCTTAACGGATGAATGTGGGAACACAGGTACGGTTACAATAGCATTTACGGTATCAGATGATTGTGGAAATGCTAATACAGACGATACTCAAACGCTTACTTTTACTGTAACAGATACAACTGCTCCTAATATTACGGCTATTCCCGAAAACCTTTCGGTAGAATGTGGCGCTGCGAGCGCAACAGATTTGACTACTTGGTTAAGCTCATTAGGCGATGGCGATGATACGGATACAGACGGAGCGATGGCAACGGATGTTTGTTCAGCCGTTTCTACGTATTATTTTCTACAAGGAACCTACGATCCTAATGCAGATGCAGATAATGATCCTACTAATGATGCAGGTTATAATTCTGTTTCTTTAGCAGATTTGAGTGATGAATGTGGTAATTCAGGATCATTGGTTGTTGTTTTTTACTTTGCAGATGCTTGTGGCAATACTTCTAATAGTGCCGCTACTTTTTCTGTTTCAGATACAACAGATCCTACCATAACAGCAGGTCCAGAAGACTTAACAGTCGAATGTAACCCTACGAATAATGAAACACAATTGATGGATTGGATAGATAGCTTAGGAGATGGAGACGACGCCGACGCAGTCGGAGCAACAGCTACCGATAATTGTGGTGGTGTTACTTGGCGTACCATTCCTGCAACGGCTGAATTGTCTGCTCTTTGTGGAGCAACAGGCGCAGTTGTCGTAGAATTTATAGCAATAGACGATTGTGGTAGAGAAACTTCAGCAGGTACAGCAACTTTTACAGTCGAAGATACAACACCTCCTAGCCTTACAGCAAATGGAGAAAATCTAACAGTAGAATGTGCCACTGACAATGCAACTCAATTGAGCAATTGGTTGGCTAGCAATGCGGATGATCCAGACAATGCAGGCTCTACTGGACTAGATGGAGTAGATGCTTGTTCAGATACCAATATTGCTTGGTTTTACCAAGTCAATGGAACAACAGTAGATGCGGACGGAGATGGTAATCCTTCTAATGATCCAGCTTATAGCAATGTAACGTTAGCTGATTTATCAGATGCTTGTGGCAATTCTGGTTCCGTAAATGTCGATTTTTATGTAGTAGATGCTTGTGGCAATTATGCTTTGGCAGAAACAAGAACATTTACCATTCAAGATACAAGTGATCCAATTATCGCAACAGCACCTCAAATGGCTTCTGCCTCTTGTGATGCAGATGTAGATGCTGGATTAGAAGCTTGGATTTTGAGTCAAGGAAATGCAGTGGCGAATGATAATTGTAGCACCGTTGTTTGGGATGCAACAATCACAGCGGGTAATCCTGCTTTTGTTGGTGTCCAAATTATGGATAATGGTGTACTAACTGCTGCTGCGCCCACACCAATATCCGATATTTTATCGGATGGCTGTGGACAAACAGGAACGGTAACGATTCAATATATCGCAACAGATGGTTGTGGAAACGACGTTGTAGCGGGTTCTGCTTCTTTTGCAGTAACTGATTTTGTTACACCTAATATTATGCCTGGTGTTACAAGTACCCAAATGGAATGTGACAATAGTAACACTGCTAATCAAGATAGTTTACAAATATGGCTCAATGATAGAGGTGGTGCAGAGGCAAATGATAATTGTGGTGGCATCACTTGGTATGTGAGATGGATTGATAGTAATAATAACGAACACATGCCAACGGCTGGTTTCCCGGATTCAATTCCTTTGGGAAGTGCATTTCCTGTGATAGACAATACAGATTGTAATTGGTCAGTAACCGTTGAATTTATTGCAGTCGATGATTGCAATAATCCTGCACGTTCTTTTGGTTCATTCACTTTGTTTGATGACACCGATCCTGAATTTATCGATGCTGATTTCCCAGCTGACATGACGGTCTTTACCGATGCCATGTGTATGGCAGATACCATGACGACCAATACAGGTGTTCCTACAGGAAGAGATAATTGTGATACCAATTTGGAATTCACTTATACCGATAATATATCAGCCAACAATCCATGTACAGGTTCAAGCGTAATTACTCGTACTTGGACAATGACGGATGATTGTAGTAATAGAGATACACGTAATCAAGTTATCACAGTAACAGATAATATTGCACCAACATTTACAACTGCCTTAAGAGATAGTTTACACGAATGTTCTGGTTCAATTGACAATACAACTGCTTTTATCAATTGGTTGAGAGAACACGCTGATGGCGTATCGGCAGATAATTGTTCAGACGTAACTTGGTATGCGACAACTTCTACTGGTGGAATCCAAGCAGATACGGTTGAAATTGATATTTCATCCAATACAGTAATGAGTTTATTGTTAGATGATGGAACAACTCGTTTTTGGATAGATGATGCTTCTTGTGGCAATCCTGCTTACGATGGCAATGTCGGCGATCCTATTTTCGCAGGATCAATAGCAGTTACCTTCTTTACAGAAGATGAATGTGAAAATCAATCGGAAGACCGAGTAGCTACTTTTACAGTAGAAGATACAACAGATCCTACAATGGATACGCCTGCGTCGGACTTAGTTTTCGATTGTAGTACAACTTCAGAAGACATTGTTTCGGCTTTCAATACTTGGATTGCCAATAATGGTGGAGCAACGGCAACCGATGCTTGTGGTAATGTCCTTTCTTGGGCTGCCAATCCAAATATGTTGACCGTAGATGCTTGTCCAGCAGACACCAATCGAGATGTTATCTTTACAGTAACAGATCAGTGTGGAAATGCGAGTCAAACGACGGCTAACTTTAGTGTGATAGATACATTGCCTCCTGTTTTTGTAGATGGATGTCCAGATGATGTAACGATCTTTACAGGAGATGACGAATCGCAAGCAAATATAGATGCAAGTAATACAGATTGTGATGTGAACTACACTTTTGTTCCTCCTTTCATTGCAGATGGTTGTACAATTCCAGAAATTCCTTGTACACCAGTTTTCTTGAGTAATGCAAATGCAGGTGGAGTAGTGGACATTACAAGTACATCTCCAGGCGATCCAAATGTAATCGTCAACGACGTTACATTGGAATTTTCAGTTCCTGGACCAGCAACTACGGCAAGTGGTGGCGTTTCATTAGAATTGAATTTCTTTAATTTAGATGGAGAATTTTCAACGTCTATCTTTACAGAAAAATTTGATATTAGAGGAGAAGATGGCAACTCGCTAGGATTTACCAATCCAGCGATGACGCAATGTGCCAACACAACAACAGTTGTTACTATTGCTTCTAATATATTCAACCAATGGGCTTTAGACGGAATGGTAACATTTACCTTAGTTCCATTGATGCCACCTTCTGGAAATGAAAACGAAGCCATAAATGATATTTGTGGTAGTACGAGTGTTTCAGGAAGTCTGAATTATACTTGTTCTGATATTCCAGGTAACTTTGTTTACGAATACTCTATAGACGGAGGAAACAACTATACTCAGTTGAATCCAAATATTCCACCTATGGTAACTCGTAATTTCGACCTTGGAACTACAGAAGTAATATTCAGAGCGACAGATTGTTCAGGTAATGTAGATTCTTGTTCTTTCAACGTAACCGTTGAAGACAACGAAAATCCAATCATCAATACTTGTCCCATTGCTCAAAGTATAGATACCGATCTGGATGGAAATATTCCATCTCCAGATTGTTCTCCAGTAGATGTTATGTTGGCTCCTCCAAGCAATATTCAAGACAACTGTGAGATAGATGTTTACGACCAAACACAAATGGTCAGTACGATTACCTTTACAGAACATCCAAATATTGATGGTTATGTAATGGATACCGTTTCGACGGCATTTACGATGACTTTACCTCCACCAGCAACAGGCAATGCCTTGGTAGAAGTGATGTTCAAAGGAGATGTTGACCAAACACCATTAAGTGGCGTAACGAGCCAAGAGACATTGAGTATTATTGGTGAAAATGGTTATGTTATTGGTACAACTGGTGTTGGACCAAATTGTGGCGCAACCATGACCAATATTGGTACATTCTCTATTCCAATCGACAGTTTGGTTGCTTGGGGACAAGATGGAACAATTGACATTACAGCTGCTCCTGTTTTCCAAACATTACTTGGAGTAGGAGTAGATGGAAATTATAATAACGATGATTTTGGTATCAACCCTTGCGGGGCAACAACACTTGATGGTTCTGCGATAAATGTTACAGACGATGGCGCAACGATGTTATCTATTCGTTTGTCTTACCAAACAGTAGTTGCAAGCTACTGTGTATCTGGAGCGACAACTGTATTAACAACAGAGTTTCCAATGAATGGCGATAGTGCTATGGTTTCTTTAAACCCTGGTACCAACACCATCAAATACAAAGTAGCTGATATTTATGGTAACATAGATAGCGTTTCTTGTACTTATACTGTAGAGGTAGGAAATCCAACTTTACCTTCACCAGATTTAGAAATAAATGATAATCCAGGTGAGCCAAAGTGCCCAGGAGACTTTGTGGTACTCGATGATGTGAGTAACTATACAGGAACAAATCCAATTTGGACTTGGTACTTAGATGTAGCTCCAGTTGGAACAAATACAGCAGGCGAAGATCTGATTGTAGGCACAACAACTTCTCCAAGCATAACTTTCCAAGCTTTACCGGGAGAGAACGTTTATTATGCGGTTATCAATGATAATTTATGTAACTCACCTGCTTCAGCGAATATAGAAGTTGAAGGAGGAATGGCACCGACCAAACCACAAATTTTTGCGAGTCCAAACAGTGTTTGTTCAGGCGAAGATTTCGGATTGTTTATTGCCAATAATGCTCCAGAATGGGTCAATTATCAATGGATTGGTTCAAATGGATATGGGTTCAACGGACAGTTCCCTCCTGCTATCACAGGAGTAAATAATACAAGTACAACTAATAATATCTTAACCTATATTTTGACCGTAACCAGTTTTACTGGTTGCATGGCTTCCGATACGGTTTTGATTGAAGTTAAACCTATACCAGAACAAGCTAATCTGAGTACCAATTCTCCTATTTGTAATAGTGAAGATATTGTACTAACAACTAGTGCAACTTGTGACAATTACCAATGGATAGGACCAAATGGTGCTAGTACAGGTACTTTGGCAAGTTATGCCTCTACGACCACAAGCAATATGACAACAGTACCTGTAGGTTCTGATGGTTATGCACAAGGAATGTGGTCAGTTATATGCTTGAGCAATAATGGTTGTTCGACAACATCGGCAGGAGTCGAAGTTATTATTAGTAACCCAATCAGTGCTGCACCATCGAATAATGGACCAGCTTGTGAAGGAGAAAGCATACAATTGTCAGTAGGTTCTGTAGGTAATGCAATAGCTTACGAATGGGATGGTGAAAATGGATTTTCTTCTACGAATCAGAATCCTATTATTAGCAATCCTACTACAGCAGATGCAGGAACATATACGGTAACGATTACCGATGCGAATGGATGTACAGGAACAGGTTCTACGGAAGTAGCCGTAAGTAACATTCCTGCGGTTACAGCAATAAGCGTCAATCCAGATGCGAATAGTTGTGTAACAGGAGATACAGATATTACATTGAATCCATCTATCGATGATGGTGATGGTATGCCTGGTAACACAGGAGGACCTTACACTTATAATTGGACGGGTGAAAATGGATTTAATTCAACTTTAGAAGATGCTATTTTACCAAACGGAACTTCTGAAGACAACGGTTCTTATGTCTTGGTGATAAGCAATGCAGCGGGTTGTGTTTCCGAACCATTTACAGTAGTGGTAGATGTCAAAGATACTCCGACACCTCCTGCTTTGGTATTGAACAATACGACTTTGTGTCAAGGAGATGATTTGACTCTGACTACTCAGGGTTATGTCGGTACTAATGTTGACTATGAATGGTTCAATGGAACAACTTCATTAGGAACGACAAGCACGCCTTCGTTTACAATTGTAGGAGTGAGTGGAAGTGATGCGGGTAGCTATTCTGTTATGGTTACAGTAGATGGATGTCCGTCTAATACTTCACAAGTGATTCCTGTAACGGTCAATGCTATACCAATGACTCCAGTCGTAACAGCTCCTTCTTCTATTTGTGAAGGAGATGTTTTACAACTAGAAACACCATTTGTTTCAGGAGCAGATTATGTATGGACGGGGCCAAATGGATTTACAGCAAGTGTCTCCAATCCATCTATTTTTCCTGTTACAGCAGCGGCAGCAGGGGGCTATTCTGTACAAGTGATAGTTGATGGTTGTCCTTCGGCGCTTTCTTCTTCTGTGAATGTAGCGGTAAGTGCAGCAGCGGCAGCACCAACGCTTACCAATAACGGGCCTATTTGTATAGATCAAACAGGAGCAGTATTAACATTGAATGTAACGACAGGAACAGCAACACCAGGTGCTGCTTACGAATGGTTTGATGCTCAGACCAATAATTCGTTAGGAATGTCTGGTTTGTCAACCAATTTCAATATTAACAATTTTGATGATTATGGTGAAGGCGTATTTGATTTCTATGTAGTTGCTACAGTAGCAGGTTGTCCTTCAAGCTCTTCTGTACCAACATCTGTCGTTATCAATTCTATTCCTAATCAAGCAGCTAGTGCAGGTACTGATATAGTAGCTTGTGATGGCTTAGCAGTTAGCTTAGATGCAGATGCACCAACAATAGGAATGGGGACTTGGACTCAAGTCAATGGACCAGCTTCTACGATCGCTAATCCAAATGCAGCCAATACTTCTATTACTGGTTTGGCGGCAGGAAGTACATACACATTCCGATGGACTTTGTCCAATGGAGCTTGTGGAGATTACAGCTCAGATGATGTAGAAGTTATTGTCAATTCTGCCAATCAATCGGCAGAAGCAGGCAGTGCAGTCGCAGCTTGTAATTCAGGTATTGCCGTTTTAGCTGCTGTACCAGCCAATTCAGGAAATATTGGAACATGGACACAGTCGGCTACACAATCACAATTGGGCGTTGTAATCGTAGATTCAAATGATCCAAATACGGAAGTAACAGGATTGGTAGCAGGAAATATTTATGAATTTACTTGGACACTTTCCAATAATGCTTGTGGCAATTTCTCTGATGATATTGTAACAGTTACGATAGAAGATAATATGTTGAATGCTTATGCAGGCGAAGACTTTATCGCTTGTGGAGGTGGAGATGCCACTATTTTGGCTGAACCAGTAGCCAGTTGTACGGGGTCTTGGTCTTCTCCAGATCCAGAATTGGTCTTTGCCGATAATATTGCTGCCGGAACAGTTGTAATGGATTTGAAACCAGGAGAGAATATATTGGTTTGGACAGTTGATTGTGGTCCTTGTGGATCTAGCACAGATATGTTGGTAATCACATTTGAACCAGAAGCAGTTACTGTACCAGATGTAGCAAATGTATCATTCAATGGTTCGATCTCTGTAGATGTAACTGCAAATGATATGGTGCCTACACAGTACACTGTTTCTATTATCAACAATCCATCTTATGGAATATTGACAGAAACAGCTACAGGAGTGTACACTTATACACATGACAATTTCGATGCAACACCAGATCAGTTTACGTATCAAGTATGTAATGCCAATTGCCCAGAAATTTGTTCTGAGGTGACGACAGCTAGCATTATTATTGATGTATCAGACGATTGTATTATACCGACGATTATTACTCCAAATAGTGATAATATTAACGATGCTTTTGTCATAGAGTGTTTGTTTGCATCTGGAAAATATCCAAATAACACAGTCGCTATTTACAACCAATGGGGAGATGAAGTATTCCGTGCTTCTCCTTATGCCAACAATTGGGAAGGTACATATAATGGAGAGGAACTACCTGTAGGAACATACTATTATTACGTAGACTTAGGTGATGGTAGTGCTGCCTTAACAGGATTCTTAATCATAGAAAGATAATTATAAATAAAAGCAAGAGCTAAATTTAGCTCTTGCTCTTTATACTATAAGAATATTCGCATAAAAAAAATATCATTTTCTTATGAAAAATATCATATTAACTGCAATCCTGCTTTTCGCATTTACTTTTTCTTATGCACAACAGGAACAGCAGTACACACAATTTATGTTCAATAAGCTGGCGTATAATCCTGCCTATGCAGGCAGTAATTCAACGGCTTGTTTGACAGGGATCTATCGCAACCAATGGTTGGGAGATATTGAGGGAGCACCTCAAACACAAGCTTTGAGTTTTAATACACCTATTCAAAACCAAAAAGTGGGAATAGGAATTAACTTAAATCGACACACTATCGGAATTACAGAACGATGGACTTTGGATGGAGCTTACTCCTATAGAGTGCCTATGGGACGAGGTTTCTTAGGTCTTGGCTTGCAAGGATCTATTCGTTATTTGAGTAACAATTACGATGATCCACGTTTGATCTCTGCAATTCCTATTGCTATGGATGGTTCTATTCCTGTAGGAATGCAAAATAAGTACATTCCAAATTTTGGTATAGGGGCTTACTATAATACAGAGAAATTTTACATTGGCTTGTCTTTGCCCAGAATATTGAAAAATAATATTGATTTCAATGACTTGACAGGAGAACTAGCAAAAGAAGTCTATCATGCTTATTTTATGGCAGGTTTAATCGTAGAAGTAAACGATGATATAGATTTTCATCCACAAGTATTATTGAAATATGCAGACAATTCCCCTTTTGATGCAGATTTGCACGCAGGGTTTATTTTTAAAGACCAATTTACTGCGGGTTTGACTTATCGAGTAGGAGGTTCTACGGTTTCTTCTGGAGAATCTCTCGATATCTTGGTCGCTATGCAACTACCAAGTAATATTTTGATTGGTTTATCTTATGATGTAACATTGTCTGATTTGCAGGAAACTGCTGGCGGAAGCTTGGAATTAGTATTACGTTACTGTTTGGGAAGTTCACAGGGAAGAGATTTTGTAAATCCTCGATTCTTTTAAGATTAATTCATTCATTTACTTGTATCCATAAACTCATAGTTTAATGATGACAAAAAAGATAAAAATATATTTTTTAATGCTTTTTTGTATTGGAGTTAGTTTGAACCTTGCAGCTCAAAATAGTTCTAAAACAAAAGCGGCTGAAAAACTCTATGAAAAAGGAGCTGTTCAAAATAATATTTCGGTTGTTAATACTGCCAATATCAATACAGATCAGTTGGAGTTTTCGCCTAGTTTTTACCAAAACGGAATCGTTTTTACTACAGCAAGAAGACAGCGAGGGCCAAGAGATGGTAATATTGATGAAACCTTTTTTGAGCTTTCTTTTTCCGAATTTGATGGCAATGGAATGCCGATAGCAGCAGAACCTTTTTCAGTAGAAATGAATTCTCAAGTCCACGAAGGCCCAGTGACCTTTAGTCGAGATAGTAGAACCATTTTTTTTACTAGAAACAATCTGATAAAAGGGGCTACGATTGCCGATTCTAATGGTAAAGTTAGATTGAAAGTTTTTAAAGCAACAAAAGGTCGCTTTGATTGGGAAGATGTGCAAGAATTGCCTTTCAATAGTGATGAGTACGATGTCATGCATCCTTCTCTTTCGCCCGATGGCAAGTTATTGTATTTTACATCCAATATGCCTGGAAGTTTGGGAGGAACCGATATCTGGGTCGTTGCCAAAGATGGCGACAACTATGGTCCACCAAGCAATTTGGGGCCAAAAGTGAATTCTGCCAAAAATGAAGCTTTCCCTTTTATACATGAAAGCGGAACTTTGTTTTTTGCTTCAGAGGGTTTACCCGGAAATGGAGGATATGATTTGTTCAAATGCGATGTAGTAGGCCAAAAATGGGATAATGTTAGCAACCTAGGAATGCCTTTTAATTCTTCTAAAGATGATTTGGGCTTGATTATGAATTCAGCTGGAACAAGGGGGTATTTTACATCTTCTCGTACTGATGGACTAGGCAAAGATGATATTTACAAGTTTGAGGTAGGAGATGGCTTCTTGACCAAGTCTGCACCTGATATCAACGCACTGATTCGAGTCTATGATAAACAAAGCAATAATCGTATCGAAGGTGCTGCCATTCGTGTTTTTGAACGTTCTGCAGATGGTATTTTGTCTGGAGGAGATTTGTACGATGTTGTTTTGATGCCTAATCGTACAGGTTCTAATGAATTGACAATGAAATTAGTTCCTAAAGATGCCGCACTCATGGGAAATCCTGATTTGTTGACCAACAATCAGGGCGAAAGTCCTTATATGATGAGTCCAGATAAACAATATATCTTTTTTGTCTCAAAAGATGGATATATGACCAATGAAATGGTTTATTCTACTACAGGGAGAAAAGGCGAATTAATTGTCGAAGTTCCTTTGGATGTCAAGCGTTGTGCCAATGTGGTAGGTAAAGTAGTCGACTCCAAAACAGGAGGATTATTACCCAACACAAGCTTGAAAGTAAGCAGTACTTGTGAGGCAGGAGAGCAAATGTTGGTTTCAGATGCCAACGGACGCTTTGAATATTGTCTCCCAATGGGATGCAATTATACCATATCTGGATCAAGAACAGGATATGCCGATGGGAATAGTACGGTAACAGTACCAGGCAATAATTTAGCAGATATAACGACAACCATCAGCCTCACACCGCTTGGCGGAAATGGAGGCGGAGGAACAACAAATCCAAGACCACCAAGAAATGAGGTGTTTATTGGAGGGGCTACAATAGTATTAGATAAGATTTATTATGATTTTAATAAATCGGCAATTCGTACAGGAGCAGCTAGAGAATTAGATGCTTTGGCTGCTATTATGATGCGTTATCCGAGCATGGAAATAGAGTTGAGTTCTCATACCGATTCGAGAGGAACAGCAGAATACAATTCATCATTGTCGCTCAAAAGAGCAGAATCAGCCAAACGATATTTAGTATCGAGAGGCGTTTCACCTTCCAAAATAACGGCATTGGGTAGGGGAGAATCTCAACCTCGAAATGACTGTTTTGACGGAGTTGCTTGCAGCGAAGAAGAACATCAATATAATCGTAGAACCGAAGCTCGTGTTATTCGAGTCAATGAGGCTGTAGAAGTTCAGTATGGAGACAAAGGGCCAGAAGTGATAGATAGAAGAAGAGGACGAAATTAAGATTCATAGAAAATACAAAAAAGGGTTTTAAGCACAGCTTAAAACCCTTTTTTTATGCTCCAAAGGCATCTTGCCATGCCAAAACTCCACCAATAAGATTGCGAACATTACTATAGCCTGCTTGCGTCATAAATGCTTTTGCCTGTCCACTTCTGGCTCCCGAACGGCAATGAACTACAATTTCCTCACTTTTATGGTCTTCATATTTTTCAATGATTTGCATGATGTTACCCAAAGGGTGTAGCTTTGCTCCAATATTGAATGCCGAATACTCATGAGGTTCTCTAACATCAAGGAGTATAAAATCTTCGCCTTTATCGAGCTTTTCTTTTAGTTCTTGAACTGTAATATCCATATAGAAATAATATTTAAGATGCGATATGAAAATACAAATATAGCTAATCATTTTGATAAGTTTTTAAACTTCAATGTAGCGGAAAGCATAAAAAATGTATTTTATAGCTGATTTTTGAAAAAAAACATTTATATTGTGCATTGAAACAGCATTTTTGAAAAAACTGTCGTTTTAGAGGATATATAAGGCTTCTTAATCAATAAGATTTTTTTTGAACAATTTTATTATAGAAGTAAAAAATTCTTGAACTAAATATATAAGAAAAAAGATAAAGTAGAGTTCTCTACTTTATAAGAAAGACACTTCAATTATTTTCAATAGATATAATATAAGCTTCAAGTAATACCTTGTTTTGCAAGAGATATTGCTTTCTGTCTATATTGCTCTTTTTGTTAGAGCACTATAGTATGCATTAAATCCGCTTTCCCAAGCATGCTTTTTATTAGATGTTTAGTCTATTAAAAAGTCTGCGCCGATTACTTATTACATACCCATAACCGTAAGGTTGGACCTATTTGCTCGTCAAATATTCCAAGCTTTTGTATAAGCTTTTTTAAGTTTATACATCAAACTATTTAGTAGCTCTTAGGATAATTTTATAAACCAAGATTTATGATTTATCCCCCAATATTCAAATTGACTTGCACTCAATTTGGGCTATAAGCTAATGTTAATAACCTAAATATATATACACGAAACGAGAAATGTAAAGAAACTACACAGCACATTGCCACTTTTAAAAGCGTGGCAATTGGATAGAAACGATATACACCGAAATAGAGCGAGACCAAGAAATATACAATAGTATTAAAATGACTAACCCCTGATACTCGAAATAGGAAGCATTTTTTAAACCCCCTAACGGGATTTTTTAAAAGTAAACTAAAATTTTATGTTTAATTTTATACGATCGCTTTTTTGCATCGCTTTTTGCACTTTTATGAGTGTATCAGCCTTTGCACTTTTTACTACCGAAAACTCCCCTTGTGAGTTTCTAGAACTAAAAAATAACAAGGAAATGGCAATGATGCATACGGTAACTATTACAGCTTCGTCTTTTGTCGGAGGTGCCAATGTTAGTTGTAATGGCGCAAATGATGGACATGCTGAAGCTGTAGTTACTGGTAATACAGGAACTCTTAGCTACTCTTGGTCAAATGGACAGACAACAGCTACTGCCACTGGTTTATCTGCTGGTGTCTCTTATTCAGTAACTGTATTTGACGCCGGTACAGGAACACTTGCTAGCGCAGGACCTATTACACTTACAGAGCCAACTGTATTAGATGCAAACACTTCTCATAAAGATGTCACTTGTAAGGGTGATGGTGATGGAGAAGCCTCTGTGATGCCAACAGGTGGTACTCTTCCTTATACTTTTGAATGGGAAGATGATGCAACCCCAGGCACTATTATAAGTACTGCAAATTCTGTAACAAGTTTGAGTCCGGGAGATTATACCGTGACAATATACGATGCCAATAATTGTAATATCGAACATACCTTTACTATTAATGAAGCTAATAGTGCACTAAGTGCTACAATAGATCTTGCTTTAACAGTAGATGCTACTTGTAATGGAGGCAATGATGGAAGCCTTACAGCTGTTCCTTCGGGAGGAGTTGGTCCATACACTTATTTATGGAATGACCCAGCTGCACAAACTACTGCTACTGCTGGAGGCTTATCGGCAGGTTTCTATATAGTAACTACTACAGATAGTTATGGTTGTATTGTTGTTAGTAATGCAGTTGTTAGCCAACCTGGAGTAATTACATTGACACCTAGCAGTATGCCAGCAAGTTGTAATAATGGTATGGATGGTACCGCAATGGTTAGTGTTATTGGCGGAACAGGACCTTATACTTATAATTGGGAAAATAATGCAGCTCAAGGCAATAGTGTAAGCACTTCGAATCCTGCTACAGGCTTGACATCAGGAACATATTTTGTTACGGTTACAGATGCTGCAAATTGTACTAATTCAGCTAGTATGGTTGTTGGTCAACCTGCTAATCCTTTGACTGCTACAGCAACTGTAAATAGTCATATATCTTGTAATGGCTTGAGCGATGGTTCAGCAACAATGACGGCTTCTGGAACAAGTGGTTATATGTATAATTGGGAAGATGATGCAGATCCAGGGATATTGGTAAGTACAGCAATGAATCCAACAACTTTGGCTGCTGGCACTTATAATGTAACGGTTACAGATGGCGCTGGATGTACGGTTGATGATACTGTTGTAATTACAGAACCAACTGAACTTGTAGTTACTGCTAGTGTCAATTATGATTGTAGTGGAGTAGGCTCAGGAACAGCTACAGCTAGTGGCGGAACAGGAACATACACTTATTTATGGAGTGATGCTTTGGCACAAACTACAAGTACTGCTACAGCTTTGGCACCAGGTACTTATACGGTTACAGCTACAGATGCAAACGGTTGTATGGCTACTTCAACAATAACAGTCGGTCCAATAGTACCATTTTCAGTAAGTGTTGCAGGTAGTGATGTAAATTGTCTAGGGGGAAGTGATGGAGAGGCTACTGCTACAACGACTGGTGGAACAACTCCATTTACTTTTGAATGGGAAGACGCTGCAACACCAGGTACTATAATCAATACAACAACAATTAGCTCAGGAAGCATGCATACTTTAACAGGTTTGGCTGCGGGAACTTATAATGTTACCGTTACAGATGCTAATGATTGTGTAGATAATATGCCAATAATTATTTTAGATAATAACTTTGCACTAACAGCAAGTATTACAGCAAATACAAATGCGACTTGTGCAAATGGTTCATTGACGGCTGCAGGAAGTGGCGGAACAGGAACATATACTTATTTATGGGATGATACTGCTGCTTCAAATACAGCTAACTTATCTGCTCCTGCTGGAACTTATACCGTTACTGTTACTGATGTTCCAAATGGTTGTACTACTACAGTCTCTGGAACAATCGGACAAGCTGGAGGAATGACTGTAATCGCAAGTTTTTCTCCTGTATCTTGTAATGGAGGCAGCACTGGAACGGCTACTGCTACAACGAGTGGCGGAACTGGAATATATACTTATTTATGGAGTGATGGACAAACTTTGGCTACAGCAACAGGTTTATCCGCAGGAACATATTCTGTTACCGTATCAGATTCAAGTACACCTACTAGTTGTACAACAACAGCTTCTGTAACGATTACCCAACCATCGGTAATTGCTGCAACAGCGACACATACCAATGTGACTTGTTCTGGAACAAATGATGATGGAACAGCAACTGCTACTGCTTCTGGTGGAACAGCTCCGTATACTTATGCTTGGTCCAATGGAATGACTGCCCAAAATATTTCGGGTTTAGCGGCGGGTACTTACACGGTTACTATTAGTGATGACAATGGTTGTACACCTGTAACTGCTTCTGTAACGATTACCCAACCATCGGGCGCTCTTGATGCTAATTTTACTAATTTTATGAATGTTAGTTGTAATGGCACGGATGATGGAACAGCTACAGTAACAGGACTCAATGGAACGGCTCCATATAGCTATCAATGGGATGCAGCCGCTGGCAATGCAACTACAGCAATGGTATCAGGTTTGGCTCCAGGCACCTATAGTGTGACCGTAACGGATGCTAACGGATGTATTGATGATAATACTATTCCAATTACAGAACCGGGAGCTATGACTGCTACTGCATCAGTGGCTTCGGGTATTAGTTGTATTGGAGATACGGATGGCTCAGCAACGGTTAGTGTTGTTGGTGGAACAGCACCATATACCTATCTATGGGATGATGCCAATGCACAAACAACACAAACGACATTGACAGATTTACCAGCAGGTATTTATAATGTTGTTGTAACAGATGCCAATACTTGTTCTACTACAGTTTCTGTAACACTTACAGACCCTGTAGCTATTACAGCAAACCTTACGAGTACTCCAAGTGCAAGTTGTACTGGAACAGCTACAGGAACAGCTACAGCAGCACCTTCTGGAGGTAGTGCGCCATACAGTTACAGTTGGTCGGATGGAACAAGTATGACTTATCCTAATGCGGCAACTATTTCTACTTTAGCTATGGGAACTTATACGGTAACTATCATGGATTCCAAGGGTTGTTCTGAAACAGGTTCTGTATTTGTTAATGCACAAAATCCAGTTGTTGTTACAGCTGCTCCAGGTATAAGCTATGGAGGTGGAACAGATATTAGTTGTTTTGGATTTTCTGACGGAGAAGTGACTGCTGGAGTTTCTGGCGGAACAGGAACATATAACTTATATGAATGGGAGGATGTAACAGATCCTTTAAATATTACTAGTATTAGTACTAGTACAACTACCCCAGTATTGAACAATTTAGCAGCGGGTACTTACCAAATTACAGTAACAGATACTAATGGATGTACAGGTACATCAAGTGTGACACTTACAGAACCAAGCGCAGCTTTAGCGACAACCGTAGCCTCTACAGATGTTACTTGTGTTGGATTTAGTGATGGTGAAGCAATGGCTATGACTTCTGGAGGAATCAGTCCTTATACTTACACTTGGTCAAATGGACAAACAAATACAGAGAGTGTCGTTAGTTTGAGTATAGGTACTTATACTTATACCGTAACAGATGCAAATGGCTGTTCGCAAACATCCACAGGGCCAGTTACAGGCTCAGTTACAATCAATCCAGCTAATCCAGTAGGAGCAACTATACTAAGTTCTACAAATAATGTTTGTAATGGAGATAGTAATGGTACAGCAACGGCTATGCCTTCTGGCGGAAGTGGAACTTATACGTACTCATGGGATGATGCTTTGGCGCAAACAACGGCTACGGCAACAGGTTTACCAGCAGGTACCTATAGTGTTACAATCACAGACGATAGCGGATGTGGTTTTACAGGAATGGATGTAGCAAGTGTAACGATTAACGAACCTACTGCTATGACTGTAACGACAGCAAATGCTCCTGCTTCTTGTAATATGGCTAATGGAACGGCTTCTGTTACTACTATCTCTGGAGGAACCAGTCCTTATACTTACCTATGGAGTGATGGACAAACGACAGCTACTGCTGCAAATCTAGGAGCAGGTACTTATAATGTTACTATTACTGATTCAAGTACACCTACTGGTTGTACAACAACGGAAACGGTAGTTGTTGCTTTACTTGGAGGTGGAGTAACTTTAACTTCTTCAAGTACAGATGTAACTTCTTGTAATGGAGCAGATGGTACTGCTTCTGTAACGGTTACAGGAGGAGCTACACCTTATAGCTACTCTTGGTCTGGAGGTATTTCTTCAACGACCAATACAGCTACAGGATTATCTGCAGGTACTTACACGGTTAATGTAGTGGATGGAAACAATTGTACGACTTTTGCAAGTTTTACTATCGAAGAGCCAAGCGCTTTAGCAATAACTGGAACAAACACAGTAGATATACTTTGTAATGGAGAAAGCGATGGTACGGTTGAAGTAATGGTAGCAGGAGGTTCTGGATCCTATACGTACAATTGGGAAGAGAATTCAACTCCAGGTACAAGTGTAGGAACTACAGCAACCGTAACCAATTTACCTGCAGGTACTTACAATGTAACAGTTACAGATACAAATGCTTCTTGTGGAAGTGTTTCTTTGACAGGATTAGCAGGGTTAGATATAATGGAACCAACCGATGCTTTTGATGTATCAACTAGTGTAGTAGATATGTCTTGTAATGCTAGTGGAAATGGAACAATAACCTTGACACCAATGAATGGAACAGCACCATACGACTATGTATGGACAGGAGGCGCATCATTTACTTCTATGGATCCATCGGAGACCCTTACTGTAATGACCTCTGGTACATATAGCTTTACAATTACAGATGATAATGGTTGTATAAAAACAGGAGCAGTTTCTGTTGCTGGTATTATTGGTGTTATGGGAGGAATTACTATTGAGGAAGCTTGTACGGGAGAAAGTACAGGGTCTATTACATTAACAGATGTCGCAGGAGGAATAGCTCCTTATACTTACGCTTGGTCAAATGGAATGACTACCCAAAATATTACGGGTTTACCCACAGCTATTTATTCCGTTACCATCACAGATGCTAATAATTGTACGACGACTATAGGAAATCTATATGTTGGTGAAAATACCAATCCTATAAACATAAGCCCAAATAGTTCAGGGACGATGAATCCAAGTTGTAGTACTGCTAGTGATGGAGTAATGGCTATAACGGTATCAGGAGGCTCAGGTAACTATACTTATTTATGGAGTGATGGACAAACTACAGCAACAGCAACAGGCTTACAAGCTAATGTACCTTATTCCGTAACAGTAACAGATAATGATAATAGTAATGGTTGTCCAAAAACTTTTGAAACTACATTAGTTTCTACAATGCCTTGTTGCCCTACAGATTATGCTGGAGGTGGAGATACAAATTCTCAACCAGCTTTGACAGGTACTCAAAGTACGAATGCAGATTATGAAGCAGATGGACCAATTGTTTCAGACCAAGTTATTCCTAGTGGCGTACAGGTCGATTATGATTCAGCAGATTGTATCGAAATGAATGCTGGATTTGAAGTACAGATTGGTGCCGAATTTGATGCCTTCATTGATGGTTGTAATTCGGGTGCTGGTGGAAATCAATTACAAGAAGACAATACAGACGATAATCAATAAGATTATAATGAAATAGATATATAATAGAACAGAGGCTTGAAAAATAGCCTTTGTTCTTTTTTATCTTTTTGTCAAATTCTAGTGGAAAAATTATTTTAATCTATAGATAAATTCAATCCGATAAACCAATAAAAGAAATTTGGAATAAGTTCGTCGGCAGATGTATATAGAATTGGAATAAGCCATGATTCTTTGTCTGCTGACTTTTTTATCTTCACAAAAAAAGGGAAATATGCTTTATGCTTATTTCCCTTTTCTGTTTGGTTTTAAGAGTCAATTTATTTTACAACAATCATTCGCTCATGAAAAATACGATTGCTTGTTACATTTCGTATTTTAGCAAAATAAATACCTTCTGTAAAGGATTGTAAATCCAATTCAGGACTTAGTCTTTCTCTCTTTATTAATTGCCCCGTACTATTAAATATTTCTACTTCAAAATTGCTATAGTTTCCTTTGTCTAATCGAACAAAAAATTGTCCATTAGACGGATTTGGATAAATACTAAAAGGAGCAGGCGTATTTGCCAAGGCTTCGACATTGGTATTGGGAGGAGTACCTTGTCCTACAACAGGTCGAATCATAATTGCGCCTTGAAATAGAGAACTTATATCTGTAATAGGCTCCCAAGTAGAACCCAAATTGCCCCAAGCAAAATCCGTTGCAGGAAGGTTGTTTTTATCGACTCCAATAGGAATCGCAGTGCTGAAATTATTGCTTACTTGTTCCCAACCAATATAAAAATCGCCAGCAGGAAGCGCCACAGCCTGCAATGTGCCAGCTGCATCTTGAAAACGATAGGTCGTATAGCCTTGTATGGTATCGGCAACGATATCGGCATACAAAGGCGTTTGGTTGGCTAAAACATAATCAGGACTATCATCCAATTCTCCAATCCAAACTTTCAAGCTAAATTCCTGTAAACCAGCATTGGCATAGATTCGTGGAATATATACTTGAATGGCTTTGATAGAATCGGCAGTATTCGCATGAAATTTTACTGCGATTTGAGTACCTGGACCTTGTGCAGAAATATTACTCTCCGCAGAACCATCATCATAAGCAAAGTAATTATCAAAAATAGTAGTCCTACGAACGGTATCATTGGCTGTCGCCATGATAGAGGTGTTTTCGTCCGAAACCAAGACATATTCTAATTCAAACTCCAAATCATCTCCAGAAAAACCTTGCATCTGACTCAAGTAATTTTGACCCGTCCAAACATTTGGAAAAGGAGGATTAATTTCGGAAGTATTGAGGTCAAAAATATTGGTTCGATGTGTCGCAACTGGAATACTTGCCACCAAGTCATTACTAAACAATGTAGCATCGTATATTGTGGTAGAACTCGTTTTTTCTCTCAAAATAGCTCTAGAAGCTGCTGCATTTGCCGTTTCATTACTATTGTTGTAGACACTAACTTCGATAAATTGGTCTAATTCTTCTGCTTCATTTCCTTCAAAATGATTCCAGGGCATACTCGAATAAGGATGTAAAACATCATTCGGAAGTTGGGTAAAAGCAACATCCTCGAATACAGAACCTTGACTCATATCGTTGAGTAAAACATAGTCCAAATGCCAATTGTCAATGCCGCCTATACCGCTCGACTTATTCCAAAAACGAAACTGAAAGCCTGCATGTAAAAAGGCAGGTGTAAATTCGGTGCTCACAAATTGATACGCAAAAGGAGGAATGGAATCATTGGGAACATTATTTTCAAGCCCTTCAAAAGCTGCAATTTGTATCCATTGTTCTTGATTGTTTTTGAATTCCAAAATCAAAGAATCTTGTACTTCTGGTTTGTCGGCATTTCCTTTGGGCTGAATGTAAAAACTTAAAAATGCTTGTGAGGTTCCACTCAAATCAATATAAGCGGAGGTTAAAATATCAGAAGGCAAATTAACTCCCATTTGATGAGGCGAACCGCCATCATCCAATCCGTCGAAAGTAGCGACTCCTACAGAAGGTGGCTGAAAACCTAAAGTATTATTGACAAAGACGTCATCTGTCAACCAATTATTTCTACTCGGATAAGGACCCGCATAAGAAAAGTCATCGAAAAAAGGTAATTGTAAGGTATCTTGTCGAACCAAGAATGGAATTTTTACGGTATCGCAAACCGTGGCATCGTCGCAAAGCACGACACAAACTTTATCGGAGTCGGCAAAGGCAGAAGATTCATATAAAATATTCAATCCTGCACCACTTACCATCGTCCCAAAATCTTCGTATTCGCTACAAATTTCATCGCCCAACACTTCCATAGAAGCCCAATTGCCTGGAAGTGCCAATGTATCTATTTCTACAGAGACAATAGCATCTTCTTCTGCTTCTAGTTCAACCAATGAAAGTGTTTTATTCGTATTAGCACGTTTAATGACGATATGAAATTGAATGGTATCGCAATCATTAGTTGTTCTACAAAATTCCACACAAACAAGGTCTTCTTCTAAATCGAAGCCCGAATCTGCCGAATAAGTCACACAAGTCGAATCGAGTGTAGCTACACCAAAATCAAGACTCCCACAATTGATGAGTTCAAAGCTTCCTCCACCTAGTGTTTGTTGAGTTGTATCTTGACAAAAAGTAATGCTTTCGCCCGATAAGACATACAATGTATCTTTGGTTTCTGTATCACGAAGCACAGAAGATTCTAGGGCATAGCGTTCTTGAAAAGCTTGTATTTTTGCTGCTCTTGCTTGTTCTTTTTCAAAAGTCAATTGCTGCAAAACAGGATTGTTCATCAGAGGCGATTCTATGATTTGAGCCTGTGTAGCAAGAGAAAATGATAGTATTATGAATACTGTTTGTATTAGCCGCATATTAATGGGAATGTGTTTTTTCCAAAAGCGTTGCGAGGCAAAACCCTTAGAGGTATTAGTTATCGTTTTTAAAAACGCACAAATATAGCTTTTGTTGCTTATTGTGTGTTCACGTGTTTATGTATCGACCTTGTGTTTTTAACGTGAACACACTTAAAAACAATCATCGGGGCGATATTGGGTCAAATACAAATCATATTGACTGCCCATACGGACTTGCTGCGAAGGACTGAATCGAGGGATTTGTTTCCAGATGAAAGCCTCTTCTTCATCACTTATGGTTGCGTCTTTGATGATAGAACCTAT